>JANAWD010000198.1:0-61340 GCA_027627245.1 Meripilus lineatus | reverse complement strand
GAGCCTGGGGAAAGGTTGGTACCCATAGGAGGATGCTCGCGTTGTCGAACCCGCCTGAGATGGGCGTCTGGAACCGCTTGGACCGACGTGGCTAGCGGACGAAGGGTCCTCGAAATAAGGGTAGGTCGAATGCACCGCAGGGAAGGTCGCGGGCTCTGGCGGCGCCATGGGAACTTCATCCGAATGCTCTAGTTTCGGGATAATCTTCTTCGTTGGATGAGCCCCAGGTATCATAACGGGCGGTCTCGGTTTACGCTCTTGTCGAGACTCCGACTCTCTTGGACGGTGATCTGGAGCTGATGGTCCCACATCGAACGCGGGGTTGGCTGGTTCTTGCGGAGGACGGGACGAGCTTGCTCTATTATTGGGGAAGATTTGTGATGGGATCGACGATTGCACGGAGTGACGACTATGAGATGTGTCTGGTACAATTGGGGGGTCCGCGAAGCAGGCGGTCCAAGGCCTGGGTGGTGGAGGAAGCGGGTTGGAAGAGACAACATATTTTGACCGGAGTTGATGGTTTTCGTGGCGTAGCCTCGATAGTTCGGCCTCTAATTCGGAGCTCTACAACGGGATAGAGTCAATATGGAAACAATGACGCCAAAATGGACAAGGTACCTTCCTAAAACGCAAGTGATCGTCAGAGAGGGAAGATCGGGGAGAAGCACAACGGATACTTACTTCGCGCCATCCTGGGCCTCGCGTAGATTAGCAACCAGGTTATCTTCCACTGCCCTCGCCTGCTGCACATCGTGCTCCGTCACATTCAATCGACGCAGTAATTCGTCTCGTTGTTGCTTGAGAGTTTGGTACTTCTTGTCTTGCTGATGTCTGACGATTCGATATCTGTGGAGGGCCGTCACTGCGTTGTACACTGCAGTACTTCGGTGTTGTGGGGGCTGAGTCATCAAAACAATGTCAGCGCAACAAAGTCGAGGAAAATTGAGTAGCTCGCTTCAGAGGCGAGATCACGTAACAAGCGGTGAAAGCATACTCACCGAGTCTGAAGGTGCTTCTCGGGAGTGGCCTTCTGTAAGCCATCTTTGGACGTCGCTCATAACCTCATCCATATCCTCATCAGGTGCATTCTCTCCAGAGACCATTGCGAGACGATGGAGCAGTTCAGCCTCTTGTGTTGTAAACCGAACATTGCCCCCTGCGCTGACGTTGCCCTCCGTGGGAGACCCTGAGAAACGGTCGACATGTAATTTCTTGATTCTCTCTTGAAAAAAGGGCTTGCGACAAAGTGGACAGGAGCTTGGAGTCGTAGACTGCAGACAGCTAACATACTCAGTTAGAAGTGAATCCTCGTGTATGTTTCGGAGGAGATACCTCAAGCAGAAGACATGGCCACATGGGATTGCGTGTGGCGTGTGGGAGGGGGTTTGCCAGGTGAAAGGGTCGAGGCAGACATCGCAGGTTGAAGAAGGGTGAACGATGAGCATAAGAGCTCTTCTATGCGAGCTCTAGAGATTTTGGTGAATTTTTTGTTGCGAATGTTGGGGAAGGTGGAGGAAGTTTGTGAGGATGATGGTCATAGCGATGAGTTGACCAACCTGTCAAACGGTGCGCCTGTGCACTCCAAGCCAATTAGCCTATTTAGGAAGGCGTTGTAGTCGCCCGCCCCCCGCCACTTCTCAAATCTTGTATCCGCGATTCTCAATCAGATTTGCATCCGTCCGTCAGATATCACGCACCGACATCAATGGGCCTAGAAATACCCCTCCTGCAGCCAAAATCAGACTGTTTAATGTGTGTGCGTAGCAAAAGGCGGCGCGTCAATGCCGAAAAGGGTACGGTGCTATGTCGAGAATGGCATGTTAAAAATGGAAACATTAAACATAACACATTATCATGCACGTAGACGTATGTCATATGTTAGATAGTCTAAAGTGTACTAGAGATGACCTACCAATCGTACCGTGGGGCTCTGCGGGACCGAGAGTACAGAGCCAGCCCATGTTCGGCGACTTGGATCGCTTCCAGCTGCTTCGAAAAATCGTCTTGGCATTGATACGCGTTGCGGTTCGACTGAGATGCGAGCCTTGCCCCGAGAAGATGTCATGAGTGCTAAATTCAGAGGGCAGGGATGATGCTGGGAGGAAGGGGCACTTATGTATGGTCCGGTGACATACCCATACTCTTTGTACTTCTGCAAATGAACTCCCATAAAGCATAAAATCGTCATGGGGAGATATTGGCCTCGTTGCGATCGGCATTGTATATGAGAGCCTCTGACCACGATACGATCGGTGGTCGGAGCACCCATAGAGTTCAGGATATGATCTCAAAGTGCCTTCTGGCAGATTGCTGGATCAAGTGCGTAGAGAAGTGCAGGTCCCATGAACATATATGACACAACTTACACAGAGATCGGAATCAACGAGGCAGTACAGGCGACCCACAGCACTTGTGGCACCTTCCATTGAAAACGATCAAAGGATAAGCCTATGGACTCTCGTAATACAGCAACCGCGATAGTGCGCGACAAATTGGCACTGTTCCCCCTCGCAATAGGCAGGTGCCCTTGGGGGTGCGTATCTGTGGTGGGTAGCTGCAGGCAACAAAGCTGAGCTTTGACAAGAGGGGGAAATCTCTGGCCAGGCCTCGAAAACGAGTATGTTACCAAAAATAGAAGCCGGATATCACGTGTAAGCAGACGCCCGGATCCTAAATTTTGGAACAAGGGTCAAAGTGGCTTTTGCTTGACTGCTTGTGCTGTGCTTCCGATTACACTCTCGCAGATCCTCCATGGCCACCTTATCTACAACTTTGTCCATCTCCTCGAGAAGCGTTTGAAAGACATATCTGCTATCAAAAAATTAATTCACAATCGCGTCTCAATTTTCTTCAGGGTTCTCCTCGACCCCGTCCTCGCTCTCACAATCCTCCGCTTTCGAAGCAGAGTTCCATGCATATTCCTGCACAATTAGCCTCTCACAAGCCGCGGATACTCTCCATCTCTCCCACTGGCATAAGTCGTACTGTCTTCGAGAAAGCATTTCTAGCAAAGAACTTCATACTCATTACTTATGGTGTTTCCACGGCACATTAAAATGTTACCCTGTTGTAAGTCATTTCCGCCATAATTATGGCCTAGAACATCGCACACGCGTTTCCATATACTCATTTCGACACGTTTCATTCCGTCAAGGTTTGGGTGTCTCTACCCCCAACTTCACCCTTCCCTTGAGGGCAATATACTCGCCCACACGCGCGTAACTTCCCGCAAGAGCGCCCGCTGAACTTGCCGATGGCTCAAGGTCACACGTCCTTACTCTTATCATAACACTCTTCGTTTGCCACGATGTCCTCCGGCTCGATATCCATGGGATAGGAGTATTCCATGCTCGTCTATCCCCCAACTTTGCTGTGCACCACACCACCATAGGACCAACTGCGTGGAATAGGCGCTCCTTGATTGAACGTGTTCCTCTCATACTTCGGCTCTCTACCTCGTGCAGGTTTGAAAGGGGTTCTCTCACATCCATGTCCCCTTCTCCTGGGTTCCTTGGAAATCTCTGACTTACGGCGAAATGCCGGTGGTATTTGAACGTCCTACGGAATCCCCATGATTGCGGTCCCACTTTTAGACTTCACCTGGTGTTCGGGCCAAGGGGCACGGGAGTCAGCGCCCTTGTTCTCCTCTGTATGGCCAACCATTCTCACATATGGCCCATCCGAATTCCATCTGTTGTCAGCCTGCGATTTCCATCATCACTCTGGGATATGATATCCGACGTTCATTTCGCCCTTTCTGTGTTTGTTCCTCCTTTGTCCACAATTAATACTGCCGGCATGTTTTCTTTCGGGGAAGGAATCGTCTAGCGTGGGCGTGTGGCAAGCTGGTGGCAATCCACGGAAGTTCTCAAGGTTCTTTTGCCCCCGTTGCGGTTTGGGGGGCACTGTCGAAAGCGGTAACGGATCGATAACACATTACTTTGATTCTTTCTCCTAGCATTTTCGTTGGCACGAATCTTCTAGTGCATCAGATTCTACAGGATAGGATTCAATTGAAGGTATTTGTCCTCCATCCCCTTTTGCAACCGTCGATGACCCCAGCATCATTCCTCATCCCATCTATTGCGATATTCAGGTTACACACAAGCGCAATCAATGTATCTGGTCATGACCGCCCGTTCGTTCTGTATGTGCGTGTTGGTGTCATGGCCCTTGATGGCGTCCAATAACAACATCCTGCAACTGTCACGAAATCACACAGAGTTGAGTGGACACGCTCGAACCACGAGGACAGGGATCCCGATCCGGAAATCCGATTGGTACCTTCCCCCCTTGGTTGTCGACATGTTTTGGGCCCACCCTATGACATGTTTCGGACCAAAACATAGAGGGACTTTTATGGCTTGAGACACTGGGGAGGGATGTGCGACGTGGGTACCAAGCCGAGGTAAGTTCCGTCCCTTATCAATCCATTTCGAGATTTTCTCGTGACAACCAATCCTCACGCTGCTTGACAGGCCCCGAAAGGGCTACCGTAACTCCGGTCACGTAATTCCATCTTGAGGTCATTTTCAAAAAGCACATTTACCGGTGTTGCAAGTGGAGGGGAGGAAGCCGTCGAGATAGAGTCCCGATCTATTGGCGCCTCATGCTCTCAATGGCCCTTCAGAGCACGTCCTTCCCGTGCCAATTGTGTATGGCCCAGCCGGCACGCGAATCGCGCTAGGCGATCAGCATAAGCTTATATCGAGCACTCTTCTACTTTCCGCTTAGCCTTACCTCCGTTTCTCGCTGGTCCCCACATCCCCCCCTGGACATGCTCATCCTTCATCCAAGTTCGGCATGCGATATCTGTCTTGAAGGTTACAACTCCAGTAACCTTCCGCACGCTATCAGCTGTGGACACATCTTTTGTCTAAGGTAGAGTACCCCCATTCATATTGGTAACAGCTTATCGATGTGGAGCTGATCCCGACATCTCTCCCCGCCCTTCTCTGTCATTCCCGCCACTTCTTCCCCACACTTGTTACCTCACCCTTTCATTCATCCTTACCAGATGCTTGCACTCGTTAACTCGACAGTGCTGTCCACTGTGCCGCGCAAATTTCCACCCTTCAGACTTACGAAGACTGCATATTGATAAAGGCAGTCAACCTACAACTCCCGTTGCTGGAGTTGGCACAGAACTAGCCGTAGTAGACAATGACTCTTTCGCTCGTACTCTTCTCTCCCGTGTCAACCATGTTGTGCTCGAGGGGACAGGAATGGCTGTTGTCGAAGGTCTACTCGACCATGTTCATCAGTGGCTCATCTCCCAGCCGGAAGACCAGGTAAACACCGATTTGGGATTCCCATGAGATCAAACACACCCTAACCGCAGATGTTCTTTTCCCCCACGATTGATTTGTTTAGTTCACCGATCTCCGTGCTGCTCATCTTATGCTCTACAAGATCACTAGCAGTAAAGCTAAGAGTGAAGAGAGGAAAGCGCGTTTGGCGATATTGGAAGAGGAGTGTCGCCGATTAGAGGAACAGCTCGAAGTGGAAAAGCAGTTAACCATGAGCGCTCAGGATCTCGTGCAAGAAGCGCATACCTCGTTGAATTTGGCGCACGCAAAGGTAGACAGCTTGACAGATCGTCTAGAGAAACAAGACGCCGAATGGAAAACGTGAGTTTGTTTCGCGCCCGTTTCGTGTAGTTGGGAGCCTAGTTTTGCTGACTGTCGTTGTAGGAAAGTGAGCCCCTCCTCCTCCCGTTCACCCCCCAGATGAGAACACCCTCTGACGCATGACTTTTCTCTTAGCTCGAACGTTGCCAGGAGGATTGTCGCCGTTTGGAGGAGGAACTCAGGCGGACGAGGTCGAATCCGAATCCTCTCCCGCAACCCCCTCGTAGCATTGACGCCTTCTGGCTATCATCGGAGCGATTCCCGACGAACCCTTCTGATGCCATGGCTTTGTCGAGAGACAATACCCCAACTCCCAGTCCCGCGAGGAGCCGAACCTCCAGCAACGAGGATAAGTTCCGCCTTTCTCCAATCCCTGCCACCATCGCCATCACCTCTCTCTCCTCACATACTCAGACATTCAAACCCCTTACCGAAGATAGCGATACTGAAGAGTTGAGGTCCAGGAACCCATATCTCTTGCGATCGGTCCAACCTATCACCATCAGACAAATGGCTCCCCGCACACTAAGCAACCCGTCCCTAATCAGCCGAAATAATATCGTCGATCTGGAATCTGCCCGGTCTACTCCCCGAGCTTCCGTTGATGTGCAGATGGGCAGTTGCTCGTCATCTCCTTCGGTTTCTAGTTTCCAGTATGGACTTCGAGACCGTCGGAATGATAACCCGTCTCCCGTTGGCATGATTACAGATAGCCCCCTAGTACAACGACCAGCTTCTACACGTCGAGGATCTTTGGGCCCTCAACGTGAAGTTCAAGACCAAGAGGCCCAACTCCGTGAGCTCCGAGAGCTTCTGGCGGATAGGACACCTATGGGACCCCCACTACCACCTCAATCCAGGCGATTTGAGTCTATTAGTGAAGAATCAAGACGACGTTCAGCGGACTCGTCGAAATCAGGTACTCGGAATACCTCCCCTGTGCGATCCCTCCTTCCTTCTACCGTTTCCAACACCCGTTCCACCTCACCCGTTACACCCACACCTACGTCCCAGACCACCGGTTACATGCAACACCAGACCCCCCAGCGTCAGCCTGTAGTATCACGCGCAAGCACGGCAGCTGCCATTCAGATGGAACAACAACGAGCCCGCGCTAACTCGTTGAAAGAGCAATCGACCACCCCAACTCCTGTACCACACGTTACTCCCACGAGGGATCGGGATCGAGAGAATTCTTATCAATCACCACAGATGCAGCAGCAGCAACAGCAAGCACAACAAATGAAGGTCGATTCGGCGGTTGGGTATCACCATTCGCCTTCTAAACCTTCTTATCCGAGGCGACAATCAACGGATAGTATTCGTAGCACGCGACCTGGTGTGACACCTGCTCCACCCGCGTCGAATCTGGGCCGGACTTTGTGGTCGATGCAGGAGCAGAGGCTTGTTTCGTAGCTTTTCGTGTCTTTTGTTCTTTCAACCCGGTTTTTTGTTTCGTTCTGGAGGTCTTGTTTTATCGGAATACGTACATACGACATACATCACGATTCGCATTTTGCATTATCTTATGGACTCTAGTTAGGTAGGATAGTTGTTGTTGTTGTTGTTCGGAGCTGGCTCTTGTAGGAGTTTCTAGGATAACTCCTCTTGTTGTTGTTTATCACTCTTCTTTTTTTCCCATGAGTTCATTTTGTTACATCTCGACGAATTCCAACCTGGTATGCAGTCTTCATCCCCACATTCACATCTCTACGCACTCACATCCACCCCCCATTCTTCCTTCCCCTTCCCCCCCAAATCCTCACCCCGAAATTCTCCCCCATTGCCCCCTTCTCCCACCAACAGCCCTCCATGAGTCTACCATGCCTGATGGCAGTGCATCGGACTCACGGAGGACTTAGTCCATCAATCATGACCATGACGATAACGGCGACCTGATCTTTTGCCATTCACGTTGTTTTTTCCCCTCCTCTCCGTCTTCGCATGTTCCTTACGTACATTCTTATCCCTCCCTCCTTTCTCTTCTTTTTGACCTTTCCTTTTGCCTTTTTTCCTGCCTGTCGTTTTCGCTCCACGACTGTACTGTACTATAGTAGTCTGATGTACGAGTTTAGCAGTGGGCATCAGCTTCCATGTCTGAACCGAACAAAGAAAAAAAATTGACAGTGATGAGTATGACAGCATATCTTTCCTTCTGCAATCCCCGCCTCGAGGTTGGAAAAACTTAGAAAGGGCCATGATGAAGCATCGCGTTATTCGCACACCCGGCCCTATGAACCTTATAAAGAACATCAACTCTTTCCAAATAGAAGTCACAAGTCCGGGCTTGCTGGCGATTGGGAAGTTCATACTGACGACCAGTCCAGAGTCATCAGAACCAAAGAAGCTTCAAGCTCATTAAGCCATTCTCAAAACAGCGGTAGCATGAGCATTTTGCACCGAGAATATGCTTGAGGCTTGAGAGAGTGAGGGAGGGGACCCTGGTGTGATGTGTGATGTGCGTGTTCGCAGTTGTCGCTTTGACTTCTTGATGTTCCTAGCCGCGATTACCCCAGGATCAAAAAAGGACGATCACCCAAGGGAGCAGGGTTGAACTCAAAAGGAGAACCGGAGCTGGAAGAGTGGGGATGGACTGTAAGTGCACCCTGATCGAGTCGTTCCCGCATCTCAGATTCTCACAATGAAGTATAAGGGATGAAGGGGGCTGGATGCAAGGGTGCATGACACGAGGAAATTTCAAAGACGCGAGGCTGGAGAGTTGTACGTACATGACTCGTGGAGAGTGTCGCGGATATCTATGAGGCGAGGCGGTGGTATTAGAATAGAAGGTCTTGCGAGTAATGAGGGTATGACCCTGTTGCGCGGAGAGATGTTGATAGTTTATCTTGACAAACGAATGCCGTATATCAATCAACATGGAGGCACCGGGTGGTGGCGTCAAACAAGATGATAGACATTATATCACTTGCTAGCTTGCGAAAGCCCAAACAAGTCCATATCCATAATATATAAGTATACCCGCCGCGTGAATGGTATATATGGCTATTTTGACACAGCGCGGATAATCTTGGCGGAGATGTGGAGGAAGAAGATAGAGGCGATGAAGGAGAGTGAAAGCACGAGGACGATGAAAGGGTCTCTGTGAAATGAGGGTAAACGGATGCAGTCGTCAGAACTTCGGAGGAATGGTCATTATTAGAAGCTGGATGTTGACACATACACTCTCAGACCTGGTGAATCATCCGTGTACAGCTTCAGCATCGTATTCGATGAACCTCCAGCACCTGCAGCCCTTGTAGAGTTGGGCTTCGAAACCTGCGACGACCCAGCTGCTCTCCGCCTGTAAACATATCTCAAAGAATGAAGTTTAAGGTACTGTACAGACACACGAACCGAATTTGTGCACCAGGGGGTTTTGCGACTGCAGAACCAGCAGCCTGAGGGCGAGGGCTAGCACGGCTTGAATCAGAGTCGGACTGTGATAAAAGGGTAAGCCATAAATCCTTGCAGTAGAGCGTAGTCTGTTGAAGCAGATTGAAGACATACCATTATGAAGATGGACGTTGAAGTAGAAAATGCGCTGGCAGAGACGTGTCTCCTTTGCGACTGCGATACCCAGGAGAGCCACGTGGAAAAGTAGCACGTGAAAGTGAATCTCAGATCTATGAGCGATTATGGATTGCCCGACTTGGTGGCGGTCGTTCTTGTCTCTTCGTCGTCATCCTACTGCGCCCCGCCCCTGCTATTTCCAAGACTCCAAGCAGTTCTCTAGAATGTCTCTGGTGCGTCCGTTCTATGTTGAGAGAAGATACGAATACTCACGTTCAAGACCTCGATCATAGATTCACGCACTCGTCGCTCGCGGAAACACTATTCTCGCCGAGCATCAGACAGGTTCACGCAATTTCTCTCAAGGTACATACGAGTGTTGTCCATCCGCACGATATGGTTACAAAGTGTTGCCTGTGATATGGTAGCAACCCAGACAATCTTATCGAAGATTCCTCCGAACAACAGCAAATTGACTTATGTCTGGGAGCAATACTTGTTTCATTATGTATCGGAGGGAGGGTACACCTATCTTGTGATGGCAGACGACTCTGCTGGACGGTGAGTACGAATTTTCAATCGTATATGGAAATCCTGCTCATGGTCGACCTTAATTAGGAGGATGCCCTTCACATTCCTTGCTGAGCTCCAGCAGAAATTCAACGCTGCTTCACAACCATCCTCTTCTCTCTCCGATACGCCTTCCTACGGTCTCCAAGGCACCTTCGGACCCATTATAGCCCAACTCATGAATACCTATAATACTTCCCCACCAACGGATGAGCTTACTCGTGCACAGTCCGAACTTGCGCAGGTGAAGGATATCATGGTCCAGAATGTCGAGCAGATACTCTCGAGGGGCGAGAGGATCGAATTGCTCGTCGACAAGACAGATAACATGGCGAGTCAGGCAACTGCATTCAGACGAGGAGCAAGAACTGTTAGGAGAAGTATGTGGTGGAAGAATACGAGGATTCTCATCCTGAGCGTCTTTGTGGGCTTGGTGAGACTTCCTTTCCTGTCCTTATTCGTAGACAAGTTTGACACTTGTCATGTAGGTTCTCCTGTGGATCCTGCTGGCTCAGTTTTGTGGAGCTGGTCTGAATCAATGTGGTTCCAAGTCATAATCAAAGGGTAATTATCCATTGCTGTCCCTGTCTTTTGGTTCGAAACCATTATGCCATCCCGTTTTCCATATATTATGTTTTGTATTTGCGTTCTTGCACGAGACAATTTCGAAGGGACCGAGATCCCACCTTATTGCGAAACATGTATTGTAGCATCTCGTACACTTGGAATTAATTTCTACACGTATCATCGAGAGGGCATACAAAATAAATAGGGCACGGATGAATGAAGATGAACAAGAGATAGAGGAGAGACATAAGATAACACGAAAAGGAAAAAAAAAAAAGAGACCTCAAACATTCATTCATGCCTCCAACCACCTCATATCTGGTTTGACTCTGTTCTTGATTGCGAGGACGTGACATAAACTGCATCTGGGCCGTCTCCAGTTCGAGATCCCGTTTGTGGCCCACGGGAAGCAAGTCCCAGACAGCGACCTATTACAAGCCAAACAACGATACTTCACTCCATCTGGTTCCGTCAGGACGTCCAAGGGAATGACTCCAGTTGGTCGGAACGGGTCACTTTCGTCTGATTTTCCTTGTTCGTAGTGTGCGGAAACGTAACGTTCGCATTGTCGAAGGAGGGGATAATAGCGTGAAGGGTCGCTCGGTACCCACCCTTTCATTATGAAGTCGGTACAGAGCATGGAAATGAGCTGAATGTCCTTCGCGGCATATTGGAGAAGTTGCTCGGAGAGCGGACGTTCCATCCATTTCTCTCCTTGATTATCTTTGTGCATCTTTGTCACTTCGGCTTTATTGATCGGCGTTCCCAGAAAAGGGGGCAGGAGTGATAAGTGAAAGGGTTTAGTTGGAAGACGAGTAGAACAGATAGTAGGAACTTACGATCCTTCCCGAACTCATCGCTAAATCCACTCTCCCTGCAGCACCTTGAAAGCCCGATAACGGCATGCAACTGAGCATACTGCGGGACATGTCCCCAAACGGCGTGCTTGGA
The DNA here is from genome assembly GCA_027627245.1 of Meripilus lineatus. Classification (NCBI taxonomy): domain Eukaryota; kingdom Fungi; phylum Basidiomycota; class Agaricomycetes; order Polyporales; family Meripilaceae; genus Meripilus; species Meripilus lineatus. Next base: position 50,112 of record JANAWD010000198.1, on the reverse strand, counting down.
GAAAGAACCATGGGTCAATCGCGTGAGTCTCTCCTGCTCTCCTTCTCCTCTCAACACCATTCTCGATACAACCTCTGCCACCTGTAAGTCCAGCACGCCTCGGAGCACAATTCCAAATGTGCTCCAAAGTTCAAGGAAATCCATCCTGCCGTCCCATACTATCTTGATGATGTGGGGGTTTCGGAAAAGCTGAAAGAGAGGTTCATAGTCCTTTCTGGTGAACGCTGGACAGAGTACATCGAAGACATAGATGTGGTGTTGTNNNAGNGNGGTGCNANCACAGTATGAGAGACAGGGATCCTCCTGCTCTCCCTAACGAGTTTCCTTCGCAGTCAATGATGACGAATGGGGAACGAGAAAGGTCTTGTAACGCGAGTTCAAAAGTCGGAGGTGAATCGCACAAGGTATAGTTTAGAGGTGTGCCAGCCATTGTGATGGTGAGCTGAGTGGTGTGCAAGAGACGACTTTGTTACCATTAGACTGCGGACTGCTGTCAAAGTCTGTTGTTGCACCAGACTCGCTCTTGTCTTTCGCAGTCACGGGTTGTGGCAGAAAGGAGTAACGAGCAGCGTCTATTTTCGGCCTAATGACGATTCCTTTGCTCGCGTTTGGTAGTTAGACGCCGAAAGCATTGTGTGCCACAATCCAAATATTTGGTTCCTGTGGCAGACCCGGCGCTGTGGCATAGACAGGCCGTATCCACACAACCAGCGTACAGGCAAGAGCACCAATATTTCCTCAAGGTGAGCACAAATCTATGTCAAAATCATCCGAGATACGTCGAGAGGAGGTGGATCTAGTCGCTGGAAGGGTTGGATGGCGAATTTGGAGGGAGGGAAAGGCATTTTGAAGATGGATGGGAGAGGACGCTTCTGGATGACACAACTCTGACCACCTGAACCGTTTACTGATATCTGGTTTGTCTGGTCTATCTTTGACTATAGATGGTACGTCTTCATCTTGTATTCGTTGTCTTGGTCTAACATCACCTCCGCGAGTGTAGAAGGTTGAAATCGACTCATTCTCCGGCTTCCGTATCTACCCCAGCAAGGGGCGCCTCTTCGTTCGAGGAGACAACAAGGTCAATACCTTCACGATTCGGATCCACACAACTTCTCAATCACCCACTTTCGTAGATCTTCCGCTTTGCCAACTCCAAGAACGAATCCCTCTTCCTCCAACGCAAGAACCCTCGTAAGATCGCATGGACACAGGTTTACCGTCGCATGCACAAGAAGGGTATCACTGAGGAGGTTGCAAAGAAGCGTTCACGAAAGACTGTCAAGCACCAGCGTGGTATTGTCGGTGCTGATCTCGCCACCATTGCCGCACGACGAAACCAAACTGCTGCTGTCCGTGCTGCTGCACGAACAGCTGCCATCACAAAGGCAAAGGCTGAGAAGAAGGCGAAGGAGGATACCAAGACAAAGACCAAGGTATGTACACCCATTTCTCGATGAGATTCGGTATAATGAACGAATGCCCCTTATCACTCGATGTCGCAGCCCCAGACAAGGACGCCCGCGGGTGCACCTAGAATATCGAAGCAGCAGATGAAGGGCAAGGGTGGTCGTTGAGGAACTCCCTCCTTTCATGCGCTGTATAGTTGTATCGTAGGCCCTACTCTTTATGCACCCCGCCACCACGTACTGCACGCAAAAATGTATGGGACAGCATGCTTTCGTTTCTTCATCTACCATGGGTGCATGACATCCTTCGACCCCAATCAGACCGTTTGAGTAATGACATCTCAACGCATGCGCATCAGAGCTTGGGCGTCCCTGATGTCGCTGTCGTATCTCCAATAACAATCATTAATCCGAATCCTTGGACTCTCGACAGGTCGATCTGGGTTGTACACAGGCTTCTTCTGATGTAGTCAGCGGAGGCCCTTATTCATCTGGTATGCACCACTCACCCTGCGATCAAGTACTCCTCTCAGGAAGGTCTCGAACTCGACCACCACATTCCATTTCCTGTGCTTGTGAACTTCGGGATGTGATCATGACTCGTCCATCCTTGCCTCATTTTTGGTGTATTGGGAACTCTGGTTGTCCCTTTCTAACACGGTCGTCCCAATAGGGGCATCCGAACTGCATCCCAGACTCAAAGCTGTCGAAGTATGGCTGGTATTATGGGAAAGGTTTGCGAGTATCTCGTAATATCGATGGATTGCTATCTCCAAGGCTATCGAAGGTTGTTGTATTTGTGTTCAATCTACCTAAAGTGTAAGTATAGGGTAAATTGTGAGAATGCGATGCTATGCTGACTTCACCCTCAGCTCTTGGAGATCCGTGACCGCGCTCCGACACTGGGCGGGCCTTCTGGGCTCTTCTCAGAGCGCCAACGTGGGCCAATGTCAACGTTTGAACTTTGCACCGTGTTGTATCGCCGTTGCCCTTTATGTATGCGCAACAGCGCTACAGCAAGGTCATCGGCGGTCTGCTCTGAAAGTTTTCTTGAGTCTGTCTTTGGAATTTCCGATGCTTACCGAGTGTTAGACCAAATTTAGAGGGTGATGATGATAGAGCGCAGCCAAGGATGCTACTGTGTTGTGCTGTGAGTTTCAACGTGTTTTTTTTGCTACAATGTGCACTCTTGGTACTCACATCAGGCCGCGTGTGACAACTTTCTATTGCTGTTTTATTTGGCAAACGTGTCGTGGATGGTATGTGGACTCTTATGATTATTTGTCACTTGTTCACGATATCACATCTTCCTAACAGCTACGGTCGATAGCAAGCGCGTCAATGAATGATTGAGACACCGTAGTCGAATATTTACGTCCAGGTGGGACAACAAGGGTGGTCGAGAACTGATAGCTTTTGTTTGCGCGGTATCCGATTGGTGTTATCTGTAAACCATATAGGATCCATATCCTGGTTGCTTACGTCGAATGGGCAGCACATTCCCACCATGGTTGGAATATTCCGTCTTTCAGGACGACCCTTCCCAAGTACAACTCGTTTTGACCAGGACTCGGACATCAGTGACGCACTGTACTGATTTCCAGGTACTACTCTCCAGTCCTCGTGTCTCCATGGGGCTATCCCGACCAGGAGAATCTTCCACGTTGTATTCATTTGAGTTCGGGCATGAGGATGCAGGACAGCTGTTTAAATGTGTAGTAATCGTTCAAAGAAACGCGCAGTTCTTTACACATATACTGTGAGTTCATTCGCAGTATCCTCAGTCTCCCCACCACCCTAAGCTCATCCCTCGAACTCACACGTAGCGAATCTCTACCTCTGAACAATCCGCTTTCCGAAAGTCTGAAGCTCCATAACCCTTAACCGTTTGACCCTTTGGACGAGCGATGACACGCGTTCTCCTTTTTCCGCTCGTTGAACTCCGCAGCGGACAATCGTTGGCTGAGATACTGGAACAAATCAAGTTACAGATCTCAGACCAGGATAGTCTGTTGACACGTATTGTGGATCATCTTCAACGATGGCAGATGACCGACGACGACTCCGTGATAGTTGACTTCCCAGAACCTGATGCGCAGTGTGCTTTGGACATCTTGGACGAGGTTCGCAGTGTCGACTTATGCTGACTGCGGAGTGTTTCTGAACGTGCTATTAGATACTTACACACCCGTCTTTAGGACGTCATTTACTGGATCCAGAAGACCGGAGACGTCTTCGCTATCTCCTCCTGAAGCTCTCTATGAAATCGAATTGCCTCCCTAAGGCTCTCCTGGTCCCAGGTGCCGAGCCAGTAGACCTTTCCGTTTGCAAAATGGGTGGATATAGTGACGTATATGAGGGGTCGTTAAATGAGAAGAAGGTGGCACTCAAAAGTCTTCGAGTCATACAAAGCGAGCGGAAGCTACAACAAGTCAAGAAGGAAGGTAGTTGATCTTTTAGGCTTGAGCATCCTGTCTCACCCTCGAGTTCACAGGCCTTCCGGCGAGAGGCTCTCACCTGGAGAACCCTTGATCATAAGCACGTGCTACCTTTCATCGGCGTGGCAGATAACGCCTTTCTGTCTGGCGATTTCTGCATGATCACTCCATGGATGGTTCATGGAAACGCTTTGGAATATGCTAAGGAAGTCAAACGAACAAGGGTAGAGGTTGTCGTGTTATTGAATCGTTTGGTAAACCTAAACATCCGATTTAGCAGTCTTATTCGCTTTACTAATGTTGTAAATTCACCTAGCTGCACCAGATTGCCTTCGGCCTGGAATACATACACGTCCTGAGGGTGTGATCCATGCNNNCNTGCGAGCAGTGAGTATTTGCTCCAATTGTGGGGTATCCCCTTTGAATGGCTTGGGGCCCAAACACCTGATGTCTGGATCCACTAGGTCAACGTCTTGATTGACGATCTCAGGAATGCTCGCATAGCAGACTTTGGATTATCAGCGATCGAGATGGGTGGAAACAGTGTTCGCACAACCGCCGAGGGTAACTACAGGTGGCTCTCACCCGAACTCGTGTATCCGGAGATGTTTGGTCTGGACGAGATATCAAAAGCAACGCGAGAAAGCGATGTTTATTCTTTTGGATGTGTCTGTATCGAGGTCAGTTGAATTCTGGAGCACGTCGCCCAAGGTCTGATCTCTTTTAGATACACTCTGGCGCACCCCCATTCGCCAAGTTGAGCAAAGGCCAACTTCTTTCTACGTTGAACCAACAGAGCGCACCGACTTGTTCCCGGGGTGAAGTACCTGGGATGTCAGATTCACTTTGGGAACTAGTCTCTCGATGCCTCCATTTTCAACCTGAAGGTCGGCCGAACGCTGAGCAGTTGGTAGCGGCCGGCATTGATACAATGCGGCTCCCACCTACGTCAGGGCCACGCCCGCAACTTATGGAGACCTCAGAGTTGCAAGAATCCCACGGAACGCTCGATCATCAGGAAGAAAAAGGGAAGAAGATTGAGACATTTGGGCAGAATCAGATTCTCCAAACATCCTTTCTTTCTCCAGGGGTATTTTTCAGAAATGATAGCAGCGTAAGGATGCTGCTCGAATGGCTTTTACCTGGTTTGGTGGCTTCCGTCACGTTTGTTCTCCTTGTTTTTGTGGCGAAGAACTTCGTCTCACCTTCCTTCTACGTTGTTCTCTAATGAGCAAGTATATGGATACAGAGTTGAATTTCGACTCCGAGTCAATGTTCGATATGATCTTATTCAGTGCAATCGCAGGATCGAAGTAATCACGAATGCATGGACGAGGAAGGGAAGGGGTGATCTCTAAAACGCGCAGGGATGGATGTACTCGGCAATGAAATTCGGGGTGCTTGTGTCTTTACCACTCTTCCAGAAGACCTAAGATAGGTCTTGACAAGATTCATATGGCGTGTTCGAATGCACAGCACACTGCATCAGAAAGTTGAATTTGAGTCATGTAGAGGCGCCGCTGTGAACATAGGTAAGAGGAGCATCGTCATGGAGTAGGTTTTAGCAACCTTCAGAAACATTGAGACGGACAGCTTTCCTCTTTCGTGTCATCCGACTTCGACGAAAGAACCTCGTATGCCAGTGCCGAGGCATCTCGAACCCCCGAGATACCCGAGGTGGTGTTTATCCTCTGGGTCACTTCGGGGGCCACCCTTGCCCCTAAGCCACGCACCCCTCTACTATCTGACCTTCGGGCAACGTACTATTCTGTAGTGCGTAGACAATGGCAGATGCACCAATGGCCCTGGATCATGATCTGGAATTTAAGAAAGTCTTGATGAATTGTTCTCCGTCCAGACAATGTGATGAAGGCGACGAAGTAGATCAGCTTCTCATGCACTGGTTTCTTGACAATGACGAGTCTGTCATCCTCAATCTCACAGGAGACAAAGCCCAACATGCATTGGATGCCTTGCTTGCAGTGCGTACAGTGTGACGATATTTCTCTACACGACGAAATCAACGCTGATATCACGAATCGAAAATAGGCTCTTGCAATTTCATCCTCAGAGCCAGACTCATATCACCTAGATCCACACACTCTCTCGAGAATACGCCGTCTTCTTTTGAAGGTTTCTAAGGATTCGGGACTCCTCCCTTCGTCTCTTGACATTACACCACCTGACTTCTTAGAGAGAACAGAGAAGGACTCTGGACCGGTTTCTGAGATCTTCCGGGGCTTTTGGCCTTGCTGCAAGTCTAAATGGGTTGCTGTGAAGCGCATCAAACATGGAAAATGTGCATCTAAAAAGGAACTCCGCGAAATGAGGAAGGAAAGTTGACTAGGCGCATACACGGATACCTCGACTAATAAACAAGATACTCACAGGCCTTTCGGCGCGAGGTCGTCCCTTGGAAGACCCTGGATCATCCTCATATCATAGAACTCAATGGGATAGTCGATCATGTCATTATCGAAGATAGGATGGGCATGGTGTTACCATGGATGGAGAACGGTAACTCTCTGGCGTATACGAATCGTCTGAGAGCAGCTGGAGAAGACGGTTTAAATATCACGATCACGAAGCTTGTCAGTCCCCCTCCTCCCCTCCTGAGGCTCCACCTTCTGTCACTGATCTGCTTAATCGGAACCAGGTGTATCAGACTGCTCTCGGACTGCAGTACTTGCATGATGAAGGTATCGTTCATGCAAAATTATGGGCGGTGAGCTTCTCAACAATGAATTCTCTCCACGGTGCTGATAGAGTCTTTGTCCTTTGTCAGCATAATGTCCTTGTCGACGATGATGGAAACGCCGCGCTGACAGACCTCTGTCTCTCGATTCTTGAGACCCCTAGTGGCAGCGATCTGAACCCTTCTATCAGTCGGATGCCCAATCCAAACTGGCGAGCTCCAGAGTTACTAGAGCCCATCTATGGCTTTTTCAAACCCGGCATGAGACCGACGAAGGAAAGCGATGTCTATTCCTTTGGGTGCTTTTGCCTCCAAGTACGATGCATTTCCGCCTTTTATGTTCGCCTAGACACCCTGACCGTATGTATCAACTCCTTCCCAGATTTTCACCGGACGTATCAATGTATTCGAGGATGACGTCGATGTCAAGGAATATATCAAGGCAGGAGAGGAACCACACCAACCCAAAGAAATGGGTGACAGGCTTTGGCAGTTGGTCAGGAAGTGTCGACTTATTGATTCAGGCAGTAGACCGAGTGCAGGAGTGCTCGTCGGTGAACTAGGAGATATCTCCAATTAACCTTGGTAACAATTGACTTGAGAGAGAGCAAGAAAGACGATGGAAAACATCCAGAGACTTCGCGAAGCAGAGACACCAAATCCAAAGCTTTAAAGGCTAGAGGTGCAGGGACTGACTTCACTGGGTGTTCAACCCGATTACATTGACACAGACTCGGAGATGTCGAGAAATACAGAATGTCCAAGAATGTAGAACGTATAAGCATCTTCATCAACCCACATTTTACCCGTCGATGTTTCCACTGCACTTGGGTCACTCCACCACCATGACACTTCTTCCTCCATCTCTGGTGATTCGTTTCCTGGTCTTAATCAACAACCACTTACGACCAAGCGTAGTCACACCACGATTTTCGTTCCAAGCGTATCCGGCAGTGACGAGAGCAGCTGGAGAAATGACGATCGCTTGACCAGTCTGGGCTCAAGAAAGTCAGGTCAGCTCGTTCCAGCTACTGCATCGCGACGTGAACTCCACACCTGAAGTTCAAGGATTTTGTCGTATGCCTCGCCATTAGACGTATCGACGGCCGCATGTCTTGACAGATGGTCCCACCATGAAGGTGATGAAAACCGGTGGAGTATTGTTACTCCGCAAAGGTCGAGAAGCACCGGTGGGAGTACGTTGGGTTCTAAACAAAGAGATATGTGGTGAGCACAACTTTGCGAATTACTCGGGGGACATACCTTGAGTACTGATGATAACCCGCATCGCAAGATGACGTTGCTGCCTGATCAGGGTGGTCAATTCCTTGGTAAGGCCACCCGAGACGTTTGTGGTGTGGAGATACTAGCAACGATTATGTATAGTCAGTCGGGCGGGGATATGACCAGCGGGCACAAAGCATACCTTATGAGCCTCATCCACTAAAAGGACTTTACCAGTGGTAGTATCTGCTCTAACAAACTGCCGAGTGATGATCTCAAAGATGTTGCAGGCCGACGCCGCGTCAATAAACGGATCTGATAAATCAACAATGGTGAGACAACCCGGAGAGAAACGTCCTCCTAAAGTGGCCCAACGGCGGGTGGATCTCTTTTTGTCAAGGAACGAGTTCAATAAATCCATTCTCTGTTTCAAAGCGGTAAGTTGCTGGGGCTGAAGCTTCCGCTTTTTTATTTCAAGTTCTTGAATAAAAGCCTGATATGTGAAATTTTCGCCCAGGTCTCTCAAAATTGACTGCTCAGGATGATGGACGGTCAGATCGTTTGTCTCAAATCATATTCAGAAACTCACGAGTATGAGTTGAACATAAAGCGGCGCCGATTCCTTAGATTGCACAGACATCATGGTTAAAAACGCTTGGGCATCTAACTCTGACTCGGAAAAGAGGAGTGGTTCAACCACCACTCTATCTGAGTCCAGCGTTTGATACACAGCTTTCATCGTAGAAAGCGACGATTTGGAAACGAACACCCGAATCTGAGGCGCCTCGACATTTGGATCGTCCGGGACCCCAAGCCACGCGGCCTCGCTGGGAAGGGAGGACGGACCACCTTCACCATAGTGAAGAACGAGGCCGCTGAGAGGTTTGTACAACGACCCAATTTGAGGGTGCTTTGGAATGAGCATATTCTCAAGCAGCACGGAAACCGTGTGAGACTTCCCAGAGCCCTGTACACCACAGATCACAGCAGAAAATGGTGCATTCTACAAGAAGTGAGAGTCCTGGTAATATGATATGAATATGGTGTCATACCGTATTCACATAGATACGGGGATCTTCAATCTGTGATGGTGACTCTGGCTCCTTCACGCTACAAATAATGACAGACTCAGTGCGCGTGACAACGAGAACGAGTATGAAATAACCGTGCCTTGAGCTGGATAGGACTGTCCCAAGAAGACCGCGGGAGGGAAACGTCACCGAACCTCCCATATCAACATATGCGCCCCTCGTAAACAAGGGGGCCGTAATGCGCTCATGAAGGAGAGTGGGTCCGCATTGAAGAGGAGAGAGGTCAATGAGCTCGCTCTCCTCCTGTGAAGAGATGGAAGCGATAAGTGCTTTACTCGGTAAAAGAAATTGCCAGACAGACCTGGTCTCCGCTGATTACTGGGGACCCCAACATTGTAGAAGAGCCAGAAGGGGGTGTTCTCAAAGCTCCGTGGCGAGCTGATGATTGTTCAGACGAAGTATCATCCATTCCATCCGTTGAGATGGGGGAGGGGGTCGAGTCCGTGGAAGAGGTGGTATCGACTGAGTCCTTTCGCATTGTGGTCTCGACGCCAATGGTGAGATTGAACTCAGGGCGGCAAACCTGCCACTTTATATTCCAGGGACCTCCTCGCATTCGAAACTTTGACGATAGTCAGAAAGATTACAACCAAAAGAAGAATGGTAGTAGCATTACCAGATAGACACAATTTCTGGGTGCAACGCATTCTACCATGTGACAAAACACCGACCATAGTAAATCTACCACAGAAGGCGCCACAAATTGGAACATCTTCCCATAATCTATGGACTCATTTCCATTTATATAGGAGAGAAGTGGAAGAATATTCGTGCCATTGAAATCGTTGGATGTACTATAGAATGCCCTGCATCTCCGGGGCTGACAAATCACTGAGAAAGGCGCGAGGATTGAGCATAATGCAAACTTGAGGTGGGTCGTTCATAAAAGGCTATAAACTGTCAAGAGTCCAAAATCTACGCTTGGGAAAACAACGCAGTGACATTCCTAGAGTAGCAGAATCGTTCTCTCCGCAGGTGATGTGGGGTGTCGAAGGTCAGTCAATAGAAGGTTTTCCCCACTCCTCTGGGAGACTTCGGTCTCCGATAGAAACAGGACGTGCATCTACGATTAATGTTAGGAAGAACCCACACGTCACAGGGGAATATCGTACCAAGAACAACGAAGTAGACCCTTGCCCACTCATCGGATTCATTCCTCCAAGCATGAATAGTCCCGCGCTGTACAACCGTGTCACCTTCGTGCAGCGTGACCCGTTTGTCATTGTCCAGTTCTAACACGATTGTGCCCTTTACGACAATCGCGTAGTCCAACGAGTGCGTTCGATGAAACGGCTACCGAATGTCGACGTCTTAGATCCCGAAACAACACAGCAAAACGAAAATGAATGACTCACAGAGACAGATCCTGGGGCATAGTCGATTGAACGAAACGTGGACCCATTCCGACTAATAAGACCAGCGACCCCGGGATTTTCTGCGATCACATCGATCCATCCAGATGTGAGCTCGCTGTCGTTCAACGTCGGCGTCTCTGTGCTTTGGTAGAAGCCATGGACAGCATTACGGCTACCAGGAGCCCAAAAGTGAGGAGTGGGAGCTTCATCAAGGATGACCGTGGCTTCACCCGCAGGCGTATGTCCAGTTATTACCCTCCGAGGAACAGGAAATGGGGAATCGACGGTATCGTACCCTGAGGACATTAGGCTGGGCTATGTTTGACCGGGCGGGTCATGAGCTCATGGTTGGGTGCGGAACGAGGATACAGAGCTCACCTTCACCAATGTAACCCTCGCAAGCTTGATATCTAGAAACAACAACGAAGTGGGTCAGGTGGCAAATCTTGTAGCTTTATGGTTCACAGAACGTGATTGAGTTGAATAGGTATGTTGGGGATATTAATAACTTGGGAGTCTCATGACTGAATACCAGAACGATTGAATCTGAACGGTGACGACGTCTCGCACCAGGACGGACCACAGAGCACGGACGAAAAAGGTGTGAAGTCATTCCCATGTTTGAGCGACAGTGTTAAGCCCATGGGTACAGTAGATTGTGTGGATTGATCGTTGTACAGCAGAGGCAGACTTGGACTTGTCCTCAGGCTCTATTCGAGTCCAACACACAGGCGGCATTCTAGTGCCGACGGCATCTCGGCACCCGACCGATGAGGACTCCGTCCTGACCAAACTCTGAAGTTGATTCAAGCTATAGATCCCTCAAAGGGGTTGGGTATAAAGCGAACAGAACTATATCTACTTATTCTCAGTCACAATTGGAACCAAAGAATACAGAAAATCAGCACAAGGGCTGCGAAGCTACCCGCCAGGATATAAGCTATCGGCACGTTCTACAAAGGAACCCTTCATTGGTGGTCGCAACACCTTTCCGAATGTGGCTACGCACCTTCAAGTTGGGCACAAGAGCGGTGATACCCCCCGGAATATTGAAGATGTTCTGCACATAGATGTATTATCAGTGATCGCGACGCCCTCCTGAACTTGTTGTGACGCGCACCTTTAACTTGAAGCTTCCCAGATTGGATTCCTTGTCGCATTCTTGGAGGACAACGTCACATTCGTCCATCTTCTCGCGGAACTTTTCCAACCGTGAGGGATCGTAACCGCGATAAAAAGCTTTAGACCTATTCGCAGCACCGTCGGCCTCCTTGAGTTGGCCGTGAGAGAGGTGACATCTCGCGATCTCGAGAGAAACTTCAGCGAGCCTGGATTTAAATTTCACCAAATCTTGTGTTTTGGCAGACTCGTATTCACTGACAGCGTCCTTGATTGCTTCCAGCGAGTCGTTATCGTGCTTCAAGGCGAGGTGACACCTCGAAAGGCGGACCAACGACGAGATGTAGTCGAAGTAGCAGGGAGTTGGTTGGGTAGAAAACAATGATGTCGATGTAGAGCTTGGTTCCGCAAGGATTTCTTTGTAAATTCTGACGCTTTCCTTGATGTAAGCGAGCGCCTTGTCACCCCGACCGCGGGTCGCTTCACAATCAGAGAGCAACGACAATATCGCTGCCTTCCTGGGCTTAATTTCCAGGGGAGAGTCCCTCTCGAGGAGACCGTACCCGTGTAGAGCTCCTTCGGCGCGAATGACGGCGTCGTCGAAGTCTTTCATTGCGAAAGCGCACCGAGAGAGTGCGTCCAAAGACACGACGTAGTGTGTCTTGGGTCTGAACTCTGGAGAATCGGGGGTACTCGAGGGTCGATACATGTCGACAGCTGCCTTGATCGTACTGTACGCATCCTGACGGTGGTGTGACTTGCTTTCGAGTCGATCAACCAAATCGTGCAAAGATGACGCGTACGCGAACTTGTGCTCTTCCCGAGATTCGCCATCCAAGCTGTTGTATACCTCTATACACGCTTTGATTGCCTTGTACGATTTATCCTTGTCGTTACACTGAAAATGGCACCGAGAGAGACGTCTCAGCGACGACGCATGGTCCGCAGCGAGCGCCGATGGCGACTGCTGAGACAGGGTCCCATACATGTTGACCGAGATTTGAATCGCGTCGAGTGCCTCTTTGTACTGCTCTAGATCAGAGAGGCGATCTGAAGCGTCGCAGAGGGCCAAGGCAAAATCCTGCGAAGGGGTGATACGATCGGGGTCGATTTTGTAGTACTCGGCGGCTCTCCGGGAATAATCCAAAGCTAACTCCTGCCGTCCAAGTTCGGAGTTACACTTGGAAAGGAAGGTATATGCTCGAATGAGGGCGGAATGGTGTTTCAGTGGCGTCAAAGGAATGGAGGTGTAAACGGAGATTCCAGCATTCTCCCAACGACCCGTTGACGCCTGCACATTTGCAAGGATACAATGGGTTTCCGCATGAAGGATGTCGTAACATGGGTCAGAGGCAATGAGTTTGATAGTCTGGAGGGCTTCTTCTGCGGCTTTATAGGCGTCAGCTTTGTTTCCGTGCAAAAGCAGCAGCCGAGAAGCATTGGCAGACGAGACAACGAATCCCGCCTGCATCTCAGCCCCACCAGACCGCTCCTGGAGACCACGACGTCTGTTAACTGCTTCTTTGCAAGTTTCCAACGCGTCGTCTTCGCGCCCTGCGACGAATAGGCAGCAAGAGTGGTAATCGAGAGCCGTCACCAGAGCGGGTTCATATCTCGGGTTGCAGTTGGCAGCGATGCGCAATAAGCGAACAGACTCATCTGTCTCCTCGCATGCCTCCTTCTTCCTACCCAGGGAGAGGTATCTATTCCCTAGGTCTGCCAGGAGGTTGGCATATTCCACTTGATTCTCAGACTTCGCAAGATCCGAGATCCGAGATTGTGTCGTCGGGTTGAATTTTCTTGTTCTCCCCAATCGATTGCCGAACTCTAAATCAGCGAGGTTCATCTTCGAATTCGTGAGGTCGAGGTGGTAATGTCCGTGCAGGAATCGTTCCTTGAGGCGTGATCGAATCTCGATAGCTTCCTGGATACTATCCCGCGTATTGACGGCCTCGATAATCGTAGCTAGCCCGTTCTGTATGTCGGCATCCAAGTCTTGGTCGAAGGGTTGTGGGCGTACTACCATGCGCTGCTGGAATGTGTCCTTAGAGGCTCGTGACATCGCCCGAGCTCTAGCCAAGTCGCTCTCAGATTTCAGCACCAAATAGCGGGAGAAAAAAAAGGAGGCGATAATAATGAGCCTGACTTCCACAAGTTGCAACAGCGTGGAGGACCAGAGTTCGGTTCTCCTTGGGGAGTGAAGAAAACGCAGTGGTAGCTCGCCGTCTAAAACATGAATTGAGAAAGTGCCACACATGGAGAATTCCAAGGGACTCACACTTTTGAATCAGTTCTGGTAAGACGTTAGCAAACGTCGAGGATGGGGCATCAATCGTGTGTGGTTGTTGTGCATCGAGCCACAAGACGAGCTGCATTGCTTCCACGAATTTTGAGCACTTGATCATCCTCTTCTGCGAGTCTGTGACACGAATTGAGACCTCAAGACATCCAGAAAATGAAGAACACGAACCATGGGCGCATAGACGAGAGTATATCGACCACGTCAGATCGCCACTGGCATCTGACGCAACAATCTCATACAATAAGTCGGACTGATTCTCGCAATCTGCCAGAATCATCTCAGCGACATCAGCTACGAGCAGACGAGGTGCGCATAAGTAAATAAGCGAGATGATGAAGGAGAGAGTGGACGAACGGATTGACGCGAGGAACAACAACTGAGAACGATCATTCGAAGAACATTTCTCCATCAATTGGGCCTTTTCTTTATCAGGAACCTCGTCGATCTCGATACGATCCTTGATAGTCTCCAGCCATCTGTCATGGCCGATTTTCTGGACTTTGCCTTCTTCATCCATGATGTTGATCATTTGGAACTTAGTAGGATCTTTCATCGAAGCAAGTAGGCTTTGGACAAAAACCGATATGTGGAAACGTTGCCTCGGCTTGACGATACGCAATTCGCACTTGTGTCGTTTTCTGATAGAACAGTGAGCATTGGCGAGTTGAGACAGTACAATGATCATACCGGACTGATTCAATTGTATTCCGGTAAGTCAAATGTGTTATTGGGAGATACTCGAGAATTCGATACAGCGGCTTCATCGAATCAGTCGGGGCAGCGAGACTCCATTCAGTAGGTTTCGTCGAAGGCTTCAACCTAAGACCACATGCGATCGATTCGTTTGCCATCCATAAAGCAGGGATGGAGGACGTCCCGAAGTTTCCGTCGGTCAGATTCTTTCCGCCTCTAACAAGTTGGCATAAAAGCGTCAAAACACACTCACAAGGGGACAGGAATATCACGTACACGTCTGAGTGAGACCCAAAGAACCATACTTCTTTATACTTCTTTGTGATATGTTGGTCCTGGTCTTCATCCCCTTCAGAGTCAAAAGTGTCTCCCCCACGCCCGTATTCAGGAAGAAACTTGACGCGCTTCTCGTTCAATGCAAGAGCATGTCGGAAGTGGCATATATTGTCACCGAGGGAATCCACTCCCGGCCGTCTCTCTCTCACAATGCCGATGGATGAAACAGTGTCCCTGAATTCAAACGTGAATAAGTTGCCCGGAGATGCAGCTACGGTGCTTACCAAACACCCAAGAAGTGTACCTTCGCGGGTCTGGATATCGCACTCTTGAGATCGGGCGCCTTGGAATCGTGAAGTTGGCCGGAAGTAGAGCCAAGGTATACTTGATAGGCACTATACCAATATGAAGGGTAACTGATACGGCAAAGGGAGATGATGCCTCACAATGGAATCTGCTCATGGTTGCCTTTGGGAATCAAGCCCACCTGTAGCGAAGAAGGTATTAGGCATAAGGTGAGGTAAAACTCCGTTCTTTTAATCTCACCGTCTCAATCATAGCAGCGAGTGTTTTGGCTTGATATGCACCACGAGAAAAGCCTATCAAGACACGAGTGATCCACCGTGTATACTGGTTGTACGATAATAACATACCATAAATGAAAATGCGATCCCCAGCCTGGTAATTGTCCACGAGCCACCTGTACCCACCGAGAACCCGATCGTCGAACGATCTAAGGATAGTGGGTTACCACAATTAGGGATGTCTTGCCAAAGCAAAATGCATACCTCGCGAAGGCCTGGTCGTCGTAATTCCGAAACTTCTGCTTCAAGGACGGGTCTAATGTCGGCTCGGTCCCGACACCGCTATTGTAATAGGCAAGTTGATCTCCAGCTGATAAGTCGACTCGGGAGCAAAATCCAAAAACGCTCGTATTCTACGATGGTCAGCACGTTGTCATAACTAGAGAGTTGAATACATACATGTAGGCCGAACTGGTTTGATGTACCGTCGAGGCAAACTACAAGGTTACGGCCGGGATCTTTTCCGAAGTTGGGAGTGCAATTCTGGCAATGTCTCCCGTCCTTGCTATTGAAATCGAATTGAAATGGATATTCGAGGATTCGGGCACACATTGAATACTC
The DNA here is from genome assembly GCA_027627245.1 of Meripilus lineatus. NCBI lineage: Eukaryota > Fungi > Basidiomycota > Agaricomycetes > Polyporales > Meripilaceae > Meripilus > Meripilus lineatus. The sequence continues at coordinate 34,365 of JANAWD010000198.1, read as the reverse complement.
ACGACGACTTGTGGTTGGACGGGTGCAGACCTCGCTTGCGCAGGGACCGCATGAGATCGCCGTACAGGAGAAACTCGGAAGGATGTAGCTCTGTAGGCATAATGAAGATGTGGGTGAATAGGACGCTGAGATCTTTTCTGCGATGGGGCCGTTGTTATATAGCACTGGTAGGGCTCTCGTTCGCATGTTACAATTTTGGGCTAATTGCCTCGAGAAATGAACGCAACACAAGGGAGAAATGCGAGAGACCCCCTTGGTACCGCACGGGTTCAACGAGGAGGCACTGGTAGAGACATCGAATGAAGGAGCCAGCAGTTAGCTCGGATCTAGAAAAGTGCAGGACAATATGAGGTGTTACAACAACGCTATGAGTGCACGTACTTCATGACGCCCAGTTCATCGAGTTCAGTAATCGCTTGGAGATGTACGACAGCAGCAGCCTAGACCTGCGATAACTAAACGTCTCATCGGCGATGCATCTAAATTGGGAAAGGATAATACTGTTAATGAAGGATGATAAACGTGCACGTTTTCATGGGTGGGACGCAGTGTGTCCGACGTATGAGAAAGGCGGGGACAAAGATATCAGTTATTGCTTTCGAGCATGAGGAGTGGGAATGAGTTCAAAACGGATGGCCACTGACAGAAGCTCATTCGTAACCAATCAATGATACTATTTGATCCATTCCCGAAGTTGAGAATGTCTCTTCGATTCTCCCGCATTACGTATTACGTCGTGAATAAGCTGTGACGGTAATCGCAATGAGACACTTAGCCCTTTCAGGATTCGAGCATAGAGTCGTATGTTGAGGCGACTCCCGGAAACATTTGGGCTCAGGGAGCCAAAAACGGGAACACGAAGGCGAGAAACAGAGAAGGTGCGTTGACTATGGAAAATCAAAGACCCGCTCGGGAAGGAAATGCAGGATTTGGTCGAAAAAGCGAGGTCACAGAGGAGGATTGAATTTGCCTGCCATACTCCTCCATGTACACAGGTGAATTCCCATCCCATATTTCACGATCCTATATTATGACCACTATCAATGAAGACAAGGTCATTCGACATCGAGGTCCAAGGTCCGAGATACCGAGAACAGAATTCCCGTATAGTCCCTGCATAACTAGGAGGCGTACAAAGGTTGGTGTACTAGGGATGAATGGGAAATGGCAGAGTTGGTCGTGGAGCACGGGAGGATCACTTGGGGTGGCAATTCCACACGTTTGCTGAACCCTCGTTCTAGGAAAATTAAACGCACGGTCTCTGTAGGTGTGGAGACGATGCGATCCTCTTTGATGCTACAGAGTATGGCATGATTGGTAAAATTTCATTCAGGGTAAGAGAGCTCACATACTTGCCCAAATCGTCTATTCCCTCCTCCGTTCTCTCATCAACTGCCATGCCACGCACACTCCTGCGACCGCCTCGCGTGCCTACAAAAATGGGCAGATGCCAGTGACGGAAATCATAGGTGACAAGACTGGCTAGGAGAGGAGCGTGTGTACGATGTCACTCGTGTCAAGTCGTCAAGTCGGAGTTCCTCAATAGCAGCCAATGTCACGGTGTTGGGTCAAGCAAGGTCGCGTTTCGGACGGATCGGCAGGGACCCTCAAGCGCTTCATTTCTGGCAGAGCAAACAATTATCAAACAAACACCCACGTGGCATCCTTATTCCCAAACATACCTCCTCCTCCTCCTCCTCCTTCCTCCTCAACGGCCTCACCAATAGTCGACTTGCTAGTTTGTACTCGATCAGGTCTCTTATTACCCACATCTGCACTGTTTATTGCGATCACTTTAATGTCACCGAAGCTCAAACGATCGTCTGGGTTTGATCCTCATCAAATTCTCGTCCAGTCGCCATTGTCGTTGGAATACTCGTTATAGGAGAAGATCACTTATTCTCTGTACATTGAATGTCTTCCCTTTTTTTCAACAGCTCATGCTGACAACGTCAATTGTGATATAGCAGCAGTGCACTCACAAGTCTCAGGCCACTATCATAGATATGGGCCTCTACTAGAGAGCTGTCAGACCATCAGACGATTTTAAACCGATTCTAATTGTACGCAATATCCTCGTTTCTATGGGAAAGCACACGCACGCACAGGTTTCTGCAGGTGCGGACTGCAAACCATCAAACTCGAGATTTGGAACGACACACTTTGGATCCTTCAACAAATTCCAGGTGTCCTTTCCGTCCTGGCATCCCTTCGCTGCATAGTGTTTCAGATTGTTGCCAATGCAGACATCGCTCTCTTGGGTGGAAACGAAGGATCATGGATGGCTGTGGACAAGACTTTGGCAGATGTTGCAAAGTCCAGGAGCCTAGAATATGTAGAACTTGTTTGTCGCGAAACCAAAGAACACAAGGTGCCGGATTGGTGGGAAAACGATTCCAGAAGGAGAGAAGATGGGCAGAGTGGCATTGGCAGAGAACTCGATTGCGAGGTCAGGAAAATGGGTAGTAGGGAAGAATGCAACAGCGAGGCCAGGGAGAGGGGAGAGGAGGGAAAGCAGCAACAGCAAGGGATTCCTTGGGGAGGAGAGTTGTCGTCAGATGGTCTCGCAGGCTTGCGTGACACGATGAACAGGGTTGCCTTCTTCCATCGCCGCAAGAAGCAATTGACAGACATCTTCCCCCTTCTCTCCGCACGTGATGTCCTCTGGTGTGGTATTCGATATCTTGGGAAGTCGGCCTCCGTGTTGCACATCACCCCATTCAATCTCAGCGAGATGGGATCACCCAATTGGTGTCCTCGCTACCGGAAAAGTTCAATCTACCAGGACCTTGAATACAACTAGGATCACCCCACTCTCAGTTCAATTATCCTGCTCAGACTTCTTCCCCTCTCCGCTTTGGACCCAAATGAAGTAGTGCACCTTTGCGATAACTTGACGAGTCCACGAAATCACTCATTATTGCAAACCCTGTTACTCAAGCCGACACCCATGCATATATTGATGCTTCCCTCAATAACTTCGTGTCATTGGAACTCACTCCACCCTCTGGATCCTATTTTCCACCTCAACTACGGCATCCACTATCACGTATCTCAGCCTACTCTCACACATCCTCCAAATCGATTCCCGACTTCATATATATCACTCACTCTTTGTGGGTCGTTCCACAGCTCTTCAGCTGTTGATCATCAGTCACCCTCCGTTTTCGTGACAGCCCCTTCGACATCCCCTGTTGTATCCACAGCCAGTGGTAATCCTGGTCCTTTTTAATCGGCCTTGGGACTAGATAAAATCGTTTCGGAGGGCTTGGTTGCGACTCACTCTCAGAGTCTGTATTCATCTGCAACACAACTCTCCCAGTGCCGACCTTATCATCCCACAATGACCTTAAACGACCTCTGCCCCATCGCAATATATCCTTTTCCAATCCAGACAGTCTCAATCTTTCAGTACCATTCCTTGGGCGGCTGGTTTGTAGGTCCTACTCAGAGGCCGCTCCCTACAAGATGCCCTTTGAATCCACGTCTCCCAATTTTCACCGATCGCGCACAACCCTTAGAATTCCCGCTTTCCTTCTTGATTAGAATTCGCCACTATCGTATCATTCCGTTCTACTGTATCTATCCCACATCTTGCCCACCGTTCCTTACCTTCGAGCTCGACGACAGCACTCAAGCGTTCAATCTCGCCAAGTCTGATTCACCTCGCCCCCATCTATCCCCCATAGCTCTTGCAGTTCTCATGAGGGTCGCACCAGGTGCACCTGAAATATGAGACGTGCTTGACATCATTGCCAATCTCTCTCCAAGAACTCGGATTTTGCGTACTCGGTCCCGAACACTGAGGGTGATCCTGACGTTACATGTGAGTACTTGGTTTCTGAACATATACCGAAAATTAATTAGCGTTGGTTTGTTCTTGTGTTTCACGTTAAGGTTTCCAGTCGCTAGCCCAATTGTTTCCCCCTTGTCTTCGAGTTATCGTGCATATACCCCATGACCTCACGTTGACAGCGTACTTACCTCTCGAAGAGGCGACACTCCTGACGGTCCTCTGGAGTTGATCGAAAAAGTGAGCATGTATTTGTGTCCTCGTATTTTCTTGTTCTTGAAATCCATTTTTTGGCCTTTCGATTATCGTTCTCATTTTCCCTGTCGACGAGACTGAATCGGAAGATATAATGAACGTTCCCCAGGTTATATGAGAGCCAGGAAACTGACTGGATAGCCCATTGCGGAAGGATATGATTGGATAGACTGCATCGTTGGACGAAGTCTCATATAGATAATATGTCCACACCCAGCGCAGTACGGGTTCGATGCCACGTCGTCTATGCCTGTGAGAATATGACTCATTTGAGAAATGGAACCATGAGACGCAGAGAAGGTTGGTACAGTACGAGACGAGTCAGACTACTTACTGCATATACACATTGCGATTGTCTAATAGAGACAACCGCCAAACCCAAGCTGAAAGTTCTCGGGGATTGGCAAATTGAAAACCATGCCCCGTGCAATACCCACCAATATGGGTCGATTCATCGAAGGCTCATAGTAATATCCCCACTCATACCCCAAGACGAAGGATTCTAATCCTAGTTGATGGTGCATCAAATAACCTGCCCAGCGAGATAACCACCAAAAGGAACAGGTTCTAGATCCAAAGAAAGAGGGAGCCAGGAAAGTCGCCAGCGAACCACTTGCACATTGTGGTCAATTCTGAAAATGGCTGTTTAAGAGTGCTGTCGTGTGCGATGTAGGGGCAAGTTGATTCTCTGTGTGATAGATACCATGCTTGGTAGACTCCGGTAAGTCCAGGAGAACGGTCCTTGTACCATCGGTTGGACAGCCTTGGGCTTCCTCAACTGAGGGGCCGGTCTAGACCCAAGTGCTTCTTCCGTGGCCGAACACTGGCCGAACGAACACCGAATGCACATTGCACACGACTCTCCTCCCTCTGTCCCTCTGAGTCGCTGACTGGATCTCTCTCATCTCTCTCTAGACTTTCTGCAATATAGCTTTCGAATACTGCCATGCCACTGAAGCCGAAACCGTGTGCGGTACGATTGTGTAAATCTCGATCCTCATGGAACCCGCACTCACCCACCATTATCGTCCTTATCCTTCTCATCTTCTCGTACGATCCATCCTGACGACTTGACACTGCGCAATGTTGCGATGAACTTCACATAGTGGTGGTATGGGCTCATTGACCTCGGTTTTCACTAGGTTTTTGTGCTGATGCTGGCGTTCTCTTCCCACTTCCCAAGGGTTGACAAACTTGAACATTCATGTTGAAAAGCGGGCTGAAATGCCACACAGTGATATGGTTCTCTCTGGGGCGTAGAGGCAGCATTAAGTGATTTGTATCGAGTTGATCCCAGATTCGCTTGTCGTTCGCACTGTTATAATCTCCTACGAGGTACGTCGCTGGACCACCTTGTACAGGACACCATTCCACTCTGGACCTCAAACGCTCAGGATCGAGAAGCCCTCTTATCAATCAATACTGGTCGTTAAGTCAGCATTACATTCTGTGATTGAAATATTTTCTGACCCTAGACTTTGCAGTCGATGACTTTCCCTTCATCCGATCGTATCAGACTTCTCCGAGATCCTTTCATTAGCATCAATACGACCCACGACAATCCCTTATGACCAGCAGCTCCTCGATATTCTAACCGTTATGTGGTCCTTCTGCGACATCATACTCGATTCTTGTGCCGGGTCTGTTCTGTAGGTTTGTACAGAACGATCCGGAAGAATAAACCCTTGCCTTGCAGGCATACTTCTGTATTCATCCCAAATTCTCCGATGGCGCAAACACGAGAGGCTGGAAGAGGCTGTAGCAAAGGTTGCAGTGGTAGAGGATAGATGCGCGTACGAGGACGCGTGAGCTCGGCTGGCGACATGGTAAAAATGCAAGCGGGAGAGAGACGACAGGACAGAGATTGAAAGGGCGATGTCTTCGATCGTACAGTGGGAGCGACTGACCGCTGCTTTCGTTCAAGACCTCTGTGATGAAATTCCTCTCTTTCCTCAACACGTGGCACCCTCTGGTGTTGTATGTGTCTCCACTTATTCTCGCAGAAGACGCGCTACACCCCCGTGGTGATGCAAACCAGTCTGTCGATTACTATCCCCAATACCACCCCATCCTCCACTTTGTTTCACCTCACTCTGCACGAAGGTTGTTTGATCACCACTAGCAATGCAATCGGGAGCATTCTGTTGTGAAGGGTTTGAGGTAAGAAGAAGTCCCTTCTCGTTGTTCCATTTAAACCGTACTTGGCTCACAACCGTTTCATGGAGATCTTGTCGGTGAATCATCGCCATCAAGACTCAATTCCAATGAGATAACAAAACAAAATGGAAGGACGGACTGCACTGGGTATTCTCGTGGTTATCGCAACTGATTTGACAAGCACCATAAATCATATCGCGATCCCATCCCGTGTTCGTTGAAGCTGTGACTTTCGTCCCTCTTACACACCATACATTTTCGGCACCTCCGTTCTGTATAACTGTCTGGTTCTTCTGAATTCAACCTTGTCTCTTTCAGGTCATACCGATTTCTTTGTACGTCTCAGTCGATCTGTTCTAGCTATCTCTTGATCACCTCTGATGACTCCACAATACACATCCCTTGATTCGTAATTGTTTGGGCGTTCTCAATCACCTATCTCAATCACAACGGACACGGAAATTACATGATTTGGCTCTCCTCCACCTTGGGAGTCTTGCCCTTGCGCGAGATGCATTAGGATGTTAAACTTCAAACTCGCGATCGGTTCGTGAAAATCGCATTCTGTCCAACACCCGGGGAGGACTCCCTAGACGTTCGATATGAGTACCTCGAGCACCCCACATCTCATGCGGCATCCCCTCGCCGACTTCTTCAAAACTTTATCAACATGCGTTATGCGTTTTCACGCCCTTGCTCTGTCGAATTCAATACTGCCTCCGGCACCAAGCGCTCATCCAGAATGGTAGCCGAAGAAGGTTGCATCAGGTGCTTTGGCTTTCCCTGGATGCGTATTCCGTGTACTCTGAATGCGTCCGAATCCCATAGTGGACACTGCCTCTTTGGCTTCTTTTCTGCACCGCTCATCTCCTTGGAAGAACGGATTTGTACTCAAGTTCACAGCTCGTTAAGAGTCACGTCAGGTCAAGGGTTTCGCTGGGGTACTCGATCATTGGTAGGTGAATTTAGTTCGCTCTCGGTGTGGTTATGCATACACTAGCAAAATTTTGGCCTTTTTGCGCTATTTTTCTTGTTGGTTCTTAGATTATCTCGTTGGCGTCTCAATATTATGACAACCTGGGACGATGACCGGAAAAAAGGATCACATTGGCACCTCGTATCACCGCTCCATCCCGATCAGTCATAGGTCCGTAGAACACTGGAATCGCTCCTTCCAAGACTCCTGTCCTTGCTTATTCCAGATACACACATCCCACAGATTCTCGGCGCCTTTGGTAACGAATCATAGACATCGGCCTCTACAAAGTTGTACAAACCCTAGGGCGATTCTAAGTCTGTGCCGAATGCTCATCGCCATTCTTCAAAAAGTACACGCACAGGTTCCCGCAGGTACTGAGACGCTATGGTCTCCCTTTAGCGCTGAGTGATTATCAGGCGATTGGTATAAAGTTGGTCAGGGTAGGAGCGCTCACGTACTCGTCCAACTATCCGTCTCATCCTTCCTCCTCCCATCGCCTTGCCTTTCTGCCATGTCTAGCACAGTACAGAGCCCTCACGTTCCACGACTCCCTCTCGAGATTTGCGAGGAAATCATTTCCTGTCTCCACCCATACGATGACGAGGATCAAAAGACGTTGTCGGCATGCGCCCTCGTGTGCCAATCCTGGTTCCCCAAATCCCGGGCCCTACTCTATCAGTCTCCCAATGTCAAGGGTAAAGGCATTCACAAGTTTGTGGATACGATCGGGAATTGCCCTGACCGAGGTGCCAATATTGAGGAACTGTCTTTATCGTCGAGTTACAATTTTGTGGAGAATAAGTATGACGATGTGGTGGACGAGGACGAGAGGGTGAATGACAAGAACGAGGAGGGCGAGAAGGACAATGTATCCAAGCTGGACTCGCGTGGTACTTCGCATGGCTTAACCGTCTATCGGTTTCTCAGTGAAGTTTCCCCGCTCCTTCCGAAACTCACCTCCATGTCATACTGCGCCCTTTCTATTCCATATCCCCACCTTCCTCTTTTTCCATCACCATCCTTCACAACTCTTCGATTGCGGGACTTCGAAGCTGATTCCTTTGGAGATTTTGTCCGTTTTATCAGCTTCCACGAACATCTGAAAGAACTCACAATCCGTCGATGTTCATGGGAACGATCAAGTGTCCGCCATCATAGTTTTGCCATGCATTGGGGTCGGGATCTTCAAAAATTGGAGGTTACTTATTGCGAATACCAGAAGGTTTTTGATATTTTGCGCTGGCTCGGAAGGAGTAATACCTCCGTTTCTGTTCAGTGTCTTGAGATAGGGGACCTCAAGTTCTCCGAACAGCCCGTGGTACCATTCATTGCGGACCATCTTGCCACGCAGTGGGCGACTACAATGAAGGCAATATCTTTGGATCTTGATTTTCACATAAATAATGCAGGCGATGCTAAGGAAGCTGTGGTCTGTAAGTCATTCCCATGAGTTCCGATTCCTCAGTAGCTGATAAGGTGCACAAATAGTTAGCCTCACCGCATACATCCGATGTTGCCCCAATCTGCAAACTGTCAAACTCAGGATTTGGGACGAAACACTTTGGGTCCTCAGAAAAATAGCAGATGTCCTTTCCGGCCTGGCATCCCTTCGCCGCATCGTTTTTGAGGTTGTCGGCAATGCAGACAGTGTACTTTTGGGTGAAAACGAAGGAAGATGGATGGCTGTGGACAAGACTTTGGCAGATGTTGCAAAGTCCAGGAGCCTAGAATATGTCGAACTTGTTTGTTGTGAACGCAGAGAATACAAGGTGCCGGATTGGTGGGAAAACGATTCCGGAAGGAGAGAAGATGGGCAGAGTGGCAACAGCGGAGAACTCGATTGCGAGGTCAGGGAAATGGGTAGTAGGGAAGAATGCAACAGCGAGGCCAGGGAGAGGGGAGAGAAGGGAAAGCAGCAACAGCAAGGGATTCCTTGGGGAGTAGAGTTGACGTCGGATGGTCTCGCAGGCTTGCGTGACACGATGAACAAGGTCGCCTTCTTCCATCGCCGCAAGAAGCGGTTGACAGACCTCTTCCCCCATCTCTCCGCACGTGATGCCCTCTGGTGTGGTATTCAACCCATTGTACCGTCGCCCTACGTGTTGCACATCACTGCATCTGATCTCAGCGAGATGAGATCACCCAATTGGCGTCCTCGCTACCGCAAGGCTTTGGCCAACCAGGACCTTCCATACAACTAAGATCGCCCCACTCTCACTTCGATTATCCTCCTCGGACTTCTTTCCCGTTCTCCGCTTTGGACCCATATGAAGCTGCGCAATTGTGATTACTTGACGAGTCCACGAAATCATTGGTTATTGCAAACCTCATCACTCAAGCCGACACCCATGCATATATTGATGCTTCCCTCGATAACTTCGTGTCATTGGAACTCACTCCACCCTCTGGATCCTATTTTCCACCTCGACTGCGGCATCCACTATCACGTATCTCAGCCTACTCTCACACATCCTCCAAATCGATCCCCGACTTCATACATATAGCTCGCTCTTTGTGAGCCATTCCACACCTCTTCAGCTGTCAATCATACCAGATCCTCCGTTTTTGTGACAATCCCTTGGACATCCCCTGTTGCATCCACAGTCAGTGGTAACCCCGGTCCCTTTTAATCGGCCTTGGGACTATATAAATCGTTTCGGAGGACTTGGTTGCGACAGTCTCTCAGAGTCCGAATTCATCTGCAACACAACTCTCCCAGTGACGACCTTGTCATCCCACAATCACCTCAAACGACCTCCGTCACATCGCAACATGTCCTTTTTCAATCCAGACGGTCCAGATCTTTCAGTACCATTCCTTGGGTGGCTGGTTTGTAGGTCCTTCTCCGAGGCCGCTCCCCACGAGATACCCTTCAAATCTCCGTCTTCAAATTCTCACCAATCGCGCACAACCCTTAGGATTCCTGCTTTCCTTCTTGATTAGAATTCACCACGATCATATCAGTCCGTTATATATATCCCACATGTTGCCCACCATTCCTTACCTTCGAGCTCGACGGCAGCCCTCAAGCGTTCGATCTCGCCAAGTCTGCTTTACCTCGCCCCCATCTATCCCCTATAGCTTTTGCAGTTCTCATGAGGGTTGACCCGGGTGTGCCTGAAATACGAGACATGCTCGACATCATTGCCGATCTTCCTCCAAGAACTCGGATTTTGCGTACTCGTCCCCGAACACTGAGGGTGATCCCGACGTTACATGTGAGTACTTGGTTTCAAGAAATATATTGAAAATGAATGAACGTTGGTTGTTCTTGTGTTTCGCGTCAAGGTTTCCAGTCGCTAGCCCAATTGTTTTCCCCTTGTCTCCGAGTTATCGTGCATGTAACCCATGACCTCGTGTCGACACTGTTGGGAATATTGATGGTACTGACCTCTCGAAGAGGTGACACTCCTGACGGTCCTCTGGGGTCGACTGAAAAAATGAGTATGTATTCGTGTCCTTGTACTTTCTCGTTCTTGAAATCCATTATCCGGCCTTTCGGTTATCGTACTCATTTTCCCTGTCGACGAGACTGAATCGGAAGATACAATGAATGTTCCCCAGGTTATATGAGAGCCAGGAAACTGACTGGATAGCCCATTGCGGAAGGATATGATTGGATAGACTGCATCATTGGACGAAGTCTCATATAGATAATATGTCCACACTCAGTGCAGTAAGGGTTCGATGCCACGTCGTCTGTGCTTTTCAGAATGTGGCTCATTTGAGAAATGGAACTATGAGACACTGAGAAGGTTGGTACAGTACGAGACGAGTCAGACTACTTACTGCATATACACATTGCGATCGTCTAATAGAGACAACCACCAAACCCAAGCCGAAAGTTCTCGAGGATAGGCAAATTGAAAACCATGCCCCGTGCAACACATGGCTGTTTAAGAGTGCTGTTGTGTGCGATGTAGGGGCAAGTTGATTCTCTGTGTGATAGATACCATGCTTGGTAGACTGCGGTAAGTCCAGGAGAACGGTCTTGTACCATCGGTTGGACAGCCTTGAGCTTCCTCAACTGAGGGGCCGGTCTAGACCCAAGTGCTTCTTCCGTGGCCGAACACTGGCCGAATGAACAACGAATGCACACGACTCTCCTCCCTCTGTCCCCCTGAGTCGCTGACTGGATCTCTCTCATCTCTCTCCGGACTTTCCGCAATATATCTTTCGAATACTGCCATGCCACTGAAGCCGGAACTGTGTGCGGTACGATTGTGTAAATCTCGATCCTCATGGAACCCTCGCTCACCCATCATTATCGTCCTTATCCTTCTCATCTTCTCGTACGGTTCATCCTGACGACTCTGACGACTTGACCCTGCGCAATGTTGCGATGAACTTCACATAGTGGTGGTATGGGCTCATTGACCTCGGTTTTCACTAGGTTTTTGTGCTGATACTGGCGTTCTCTTCCCTCTTCCCAAGGATTGACAAACTTGAACATGCATGTTGAAAGGCGGTCTGAGATGTCGCACAGTGGTATGGTTCTCTCTGGGACGTAGAGGCAGCATTAAGTGATTTGTATCGAGTTGATCCCAGATTCGCTTGTCGTTCGCACTGTTATAATCTCCTCCTACTCCCCGAGGTACCTCGCTGGACCGCCTTGTCCAGGACGCCATTCCGCTCTGGACCTCGAACGCTCAGGATCGAGAAGCCCTCTTATCAATCAATACTGGTTGGTACGTCAACATTACATTCTGTGACTGAAGTATTTTCTGACCCTAGACTTTGCAGTCAATGGCTTTCCCTTCATCCGATCGTATCAGACTTCTCTGGGGTCCTTGCATTGGCATCAATACGACCCACAACAATCCCTTATGATCAGTAATTCCTCGATATCCTAGCCGTTATGTGGTCCTTCTGCGACGTCATACTCGATTCTTGTGCCGGGTCTATTCTGTAGGGTTGTACAGAACGATCCGGAAGAATAAACCCTTGCCTTGCAGGCATACTTCTGTATTCATCCCAAATTCTCCGACGGCGCAAACACGAGAGGCTGGAAGAGGTGGTAGCAAAGTTTGCAGTGGTAGTGGATAGATGCGCATACGAGGACGCGTGAGCTCGGCTGGCGACATGGTAAAAATGCAAGCGGGAGAGAGACGACAGGACAGAGATTGAAAGGGCGATGTCTTCGATTGTACAGTGGGAGCGACTGACCGCTGCTTTCTTTCAAGACCTCTGTGATGAAATTCCTGTCTTTCCTCAACACGTGGCACCCTCTGGTGTTGTATGTGTCTCCACTTATTCTCGCAGAAGACGCGCTACACCCCCGTGGTGATGCAAACCAGTCTGTCGATTACTGTCCCCAATACCACCCCATCCTCCACTTTGTTTCACCTCACTCTGCACGAAGGTTGTTTGATCACCACTAGCAATGCAATCGGGAGCATTCTGTTGTGAAGGGTTTGAGGTAAGAAGAAGTCCCTTCTCGTTGTTCCATTTAAACTGTACTTGGCTCACAACCGTTTCATGTAGATCTTGTCGGTGAATCATCGCCATCAAGACTCAATTCCAATGAGATAACAAAACAAAATGGAAGGACGGACTGCACTGGGTATTCTCGTGGTTATCGCAACTGATTTGACAAGCACCAGAAATCATATCGCGATCCCATCCCGTGTTCGTTGAAGCTGTGACTTTCGTCCCTCTTACAAACCATACATTTTCGATACCTCCGTTCGGTATAACCTGCCCGGTTCTTCTGAACTCAACCTTGTCTCTTTCAGGTTGTATCGGTTTCTTTGTACGTCTCAGTCGACCTGTTCCAGCCATCTCTTAATCACCTCTGATGACTCCACAATACACGTCCCTTGATTCGTGATTGTTTGGGCGTTCTCAATCACCAATCTCAATCACAATGGACACGGCAATTACATGATTTGGCTCTCCTCCACCTTGGGAGTTTTGCCTTTGCACAAGATGCATCTGGGTGTCAAACCTCAAACTCGCGATCGGTTCGTGAAAACCGCATTCTGTCCAACACCCGGGGAGGACTCCCTAGACGTTCGATATGATGAGCACCTCGAGCACCCCACATCTCATGCGGCATCCCCTCGCCGACTTCTTCACAACCTTATCAACATCTCATGCCCTTGCCCTGCTCTTCGAATACAATACCGCTTTCGGCACCAAGCGCTCATTCGGGATGCTGGACCGAAGAAGGTTGCATCAGATGCACTGACTTTCCCTGGATGAATGTTCCGCGTACCCTGAATACGTCCTAATCCCATAGTGGACACTGCCTCTGTAGCCTCTTTGCTGCCGCGCCCGTCTCCTTGGAAGAACGAATTTGTGTTCAGGTTCACAGCCCGTTAGAGATAGGACCCGGGCCATAATCACGTCAATTTAAGGATCCCGCTGGGGTACTTGATCGATGGAGGTGAACTTATTTCGCTATAGGTGTAGCATGCACTCACTCGCGAAATGGAGGCATTTTTGCACTATTTCTATTGTACATGCATGTGGATGCTTGACCATTGTTGTCTCTCAGATTATCTCGTTGGCGTCTCGATATTACGACAGCCTAGGGCGACGGCCGGAAAAAACGCTCACATTGGCACCTCATTTCACCGCTCCATATCGATAACTCGTGGGATCGTAGAGCGCTGTAAACCTTCCCTATACTTCCGTACTTGCGTAATCCGGATACACACATCCCACAGATTCTCGGCACCTATGATAACGAATCATAGACATCGGCCTCTACAAAGTTGTACAAACCCTAGAGCGGTTCTAAGTCTGTGCCAAATGCTCATCGCCATTCTTCAAAAAGTACACGCACAGGTTCCCGCAGGTACTGAGACGCTATAGTTTTTCTTTGGCGCTGAGTGATTATCAGGCGATTGGTATAAAGTTGGTCAGGGTAAGAGCACTCACGTACTTGTCCAACTATCCGTCTTATCCCCTCTCCTCCCATCGCCTTGCCTTTCTGCCATGTCTTCCACAGTACAGCGCCCTCATGTTCTACGACTCCCTATCGAGATTTGCGAGGAGATCATTTCCTGTTTCAACTCATACAAGGACGATGAACAAAAGACGTTGTGGGCATGCACCCTCGTGTGCAAATCCTGGTTCCCCAAATCCCGGGCCCTACTCTATCAGTCTCCCGATGTCGAGGGTAAAGGCATTCACAAGTTTGTGGATACGATCGTGAAGTGCCCTGACCGAGGTGCCAATATCGAGAGACTGTCTTTATCGGCGAAGTGGAATAGTGCGGAGGATGGTTATCACGAGGTGGTGGACGAGGACGAGAAGGTGAATGACAAGAACGAGGAGGGCGAGAAGGACCATGTATCCGAGCTGGACTCGCGCGGTACTTCGCATGGCTTAACTGTCTACCGGTTTCTCAGTGAAGTTTCCCCGCTCCTTCCGAAACTCACCTCCATGTCATACTACGGCCTTTCTATTCCATATCCCCACCTTCCTCTTTTTCCATCACCATCCTTCACATCTCTTGAATTGTGGAGTATCGAAGCTGATTCCTTTGGAGATTTCGTCCGGTTTATCAGCTTCCACGAACATCTGAAAGAACTCACAATCGGTGCATGTTCATGGGAACGATCAAGTGTCCGCCATCATAGTTTTGCCATGCATTGGGGTCGGGATCTTCAAAAATTGAGGGTTACTGATTGCGAATACCAGAAGATTTTTGATATTTTGCGCTGGCTTGGAAGGAGTAATACCTCCGTTTCTGTTCAGTGTCTTGAGATAGAAGACCTCAAGTTCTCTGAACGGCCCATGGTACCATTTGTTGCGGACCATCTTGCCACGCAGTGGGCGACTACAATGAAGGCAATGTCTTTGGATCTTGATTTTCAAATAAATAATGCAGGCGATGCTAAGGAAGCTGTGGTCTGTAAGTCATTCCCATGAGTTCCGATTCCTCAGTAGCTGATAAGGTGCACAAATAGTTAGCCTCATCGCATACATCCGATGTTGCCCCAACCTGCAAACCGTCAAACTCGAGATTTGGGACGAAACACTTTGGGTCCTCAGAAAAATAGCAGATGTCCTTTCCGGCCTGGCATCCCTTCGCCGCATCGTTTTTGAGGTTGTCGGCAATGCAGACAGTGTACTTTTGGGTGAAAACGAAGGAACATGGATGGCTGTGGACAAGACTTTGGCAGATGTTGCAAAGTCCAGGAGCCTAGAATATGTCGAACTTGTTTGTCGTGAAAGGATAGATCACAAGGTGCCGGATTGGTGGGAAAACGATTCTGGAAGGAGAGAAGATGGGCAGAGTGGCAACAGCGGAGAACTCGATTGCGAGGTCAGGGAAATGGGTAGTAGGGAAGAATGGGACAGCGAGGCCAGGGAGAGAGGGGAGGAGGGAAAGCAGCAACACCAAGGGGTTCCTTGGGCAGTAGAGTTGTCGTCGAAAGGTCTCGCAGGCTTGCATGCGACGATGAACGGTGTCGCCTTCTTCCATCGCCGCCGGAAGCGATTGACAGACATCTTCCCCCGTCTCTCCGCACGTGATGTCCTCTGGTGTGGTATTGAACCCCTCCGGTTGTCGGCCTACGTGTTGCACATCACCCCATTTAATCTCAGCGAGATGGGATCACCCAATTGGCGTCCTCGCTACCGCGAAAGTTCAATCTACCAGGACCTTGAATACAGCTAGGATCACCCCACTCTCAGTTCAATGACCCTCCTTGGACTTCTTCCCCTCGTTCTCCGCTTTGGACCCATATGAAGCTGCGCAGCATTGCGATAACTTGACGAGTCCACGAAATCATTGATTATTGCAAACCTCATTACTCGAGCCGACACCTATGCATATATTGATACTTCCCTCGGCAACTTCGTGTCATTGGAACTCACTCCACCCTCTGGATCCTATTTTCCACCTCGACTACGGCATCCACTATCCCGTATCTCAGCCTACTCTCACACATCCTCCAAATCGATCCCCGACTTCATACATATAGCTCGCTCTTTGTGAGCCATTCCACACCTCTTCAGCTGTCAATCATACCAGATCCTCCGTTTTTGTGACAATCCCTTGGACATCCCCTGTTGCGTCCACAGTCAGTGGTAATCCCGGTCCCTTTTAATCGGCCTTGGGACTATATAAATCGTTTCGGAGGACTTGGTTGCGACAGTCTCTCAGAGTCCGAATTCATCTGCAACACAACTCTCCCAGTGCCGACCTTATCATCCCACAATGACCTCAAACGACCTCTGTCCCATCGCAACATATCCTTTTCCAATCCAGACAGTCCCGATCTTTCAGTACCATTCCTTGGGCGGCTGGTTTGTAGGTCCTACTCCGAGGCCGCTCCCAACGAGATACCCTTCGAATCTACGTCTCCCAATTTCCACCGATCGCGCACAACCCTTGGGATTCCCGCTTTCCTTCTTGATTAGAATTCGCCACTATCGTATCATTCCGTTCTGATGTGTATATCCCTCACATCGTGCCCACCATTCCTTACCTTCGAGCTCGACGACAGCCCTCAAGCGTTCAATCTCACCAAGTCTGCTTCACCTCGCTCCCATCTATTCCCTATATCTTCTGCGGTTCTCATGAGGGTTGCACCAGGTGCACCTGAAATACGAGACGTGCTCGACATCATTGCCGATCTTCCTCCAGGGACTCGGATTTTGCGTACTACTCGTCCGCGAACACTGAGGATGATCCTGACGTTACATGTGAGTACTTGGTTTCTGAAAGTATACCGGAAATTAATGAACGTTGGTTGTTCTTGTGTTTCGCGTCAAGGTTTCCAGTCGCTAGCCCAATTGTTTTCCCCCTTGTCTCCGAGTTATCGTGCATGTAACCCATGACCTCGTGTCGACACTGTTGGGAATCTTGATGGTACTGACCTCTCGAAGAGGTGACACTCCTGACGGTCCTCTGGGATCGACTGAAAAAATGAGTATGTATTTGTGTCCTTGTATTTTCTTGTCCTTGAAATCCATTATCTGGCCTTTCGGTTATCGTTCTCATTTTGCCTGTCGACGAGACTGTGAATCGGAAGATATAATGAACACTCCCCACGTTATATGAGAGCCAGGAAACTGACCGTATAGCCCATTGCGGAAGGATATCAGCCCCGATTTTGAAAGTGCGATTCATTTGAGAAATGGAATCACGAGCCACCGAGAAGGCTGGCGCAATATGAGGCGAGCCAGAATACTCACCACATATGCGCAACTGTCCAACGAAGATACCGCCAAACCCAATGCGAACGTTCTGGGAGATAGGCAAATGGAAGACCACGCCCCGTGCCAGTGCGATGCCCACCAATATGGGTGAATTCCAGTTTTGGAGACATTTGATGAAAAGGCCCGCCAGAAGAACGATGAAGTGACTTTGAGATGACCAGATCGTGGACCTCCTATGCATATGGTTGGGATTGGCTGATGGGCCGGTCTAGACCATCAGCGCTTCTCTACTCTGCCACTGGCGGGTTCGCCGCTGGAGTCGCCCTCCTCGACCTGTAGCTCGCTGCATTGTACTTGAGTTTCTATCTTACCGACCTCTGCACTGTACTCTGCTATCATCTCTCCGACACTCATGCCAAAGCAACACACAATTGTCCAATCCTCGCCATTCCTCCTCTCATTCTTCGAGGATCTATCATCTCTTCCTACTCGCACACGAACCTCGTATCCTCAGGGCCAGAAGCCGACTGGATGGTGTACAAAGCCTCGGAATATGCCAGTTCGGGTTCTCACCCCACCTCTTTCGCAAGTAATCCTTTTCCCTGCCCCCAAATGCTTGACGGAGACATCTAAATCGACAGAGTTCGGTGAGATGTCTGTTCTCTCATGAGCTCCGAGTGGGCGCTGACTATCTGGTGTCAGGTAGATTTCAGGTGCGCTCATACGCTATAACTTACGACTCTTCTTATCCTTCCCCAACATCCCGGCCATGTTGCCATCTTTGAAGTGTCATACCAATCTGAAGGTCAAACACGACTGACAGAAGCCCGTGAGCAGATCGCCAGCGAGACTTCTCCACGAGGTCAGTGTACGTCAATTCCACGATTTTTGACTGTATCACGGAGCTAACAAGTGATACAAATGGTCAAGAACTCCCCTTCCATCAAATCCTGGTGTAACTTACGCTCTGAGACCCAGCACGTCATTCAACATGCATTGGCGACTACGACACTTTGGGATCTTAAACGATTACCAGACGTCATTCCTGAAACTACAATGCCCTTGCCACATCGTGCACGTTATTCGCGCAGCATCCGAGGACATCCGACAACACCCTGGAGAAATGCGAAAGGAATCTCAATGTGTTCGATCCTTGAAACTATGTTGGGAGATCCTCACTGGTACCAACACGTCGCGCTGGAAGAAGGATGAGACAATGGAGGGGAATATTTTCCAGGTCCGGATATACCTTATGGCCAACCAGCGGTATGGTCCTCGCTTGGTTTGTGTGCTTCTGCTCGTGTTCTCCTCCCCCTTCCCAAGTGCTGACAAAATCATCCAGACTGAAAGGTTCGCCCCAGGGCGCCGAGGCAGCATCAAGCGATTGGTATCAAGTTGATCACAGATTCGATCGTTGTTCGCACTGTTGAAATCTCCTCTTACTCTTCGAGGTACCTCGTAGGACCACCATGTCCAGGACGCCATTCCTCACTGAAACTCGAACTCTTAAAATCGAGGAATCCTCTTATCAACTAGTAATGGTCGGTAAGTCAGTCTTACGCTTTGCGCCTGAAATATGTTCTGACCTGAAGATCTGTCCGGACAGTCCACAGCTTTCCTTTCACTCAATTGCACCAGACTTTTCTGGTATCCTCGCATCAGCGTCAATACAATCCATATTAATCCCCTAAGATTACCAGCTCTTCGACATCCTCGCCACCATGTGGTCCTTTTGCGACACCATAACCAATTTTGGTGTAGGATCTGTTTTCACAGAACGAGAATGCAACGTTACTAAAGAGTTCGCCCTTGCGTTGCAGGTGTACCTTGAATTCTTCCAAAAGTACCCAAAAAGTACTCAATGACGCGAACACGATAGGCTGGAAGAGGGTCGGGTGGTAGCAAAGGGGGCAATGGTGGAGGATTTATGCGAGTATGAGTACATCTGAGCTTGGCTGGCGACATGGCGAAAGCGCGAGTGCAAGAGAGACGACCGGACAGAGATTGGAAGAGCGAGGTGGAAGCAGCTGACCGCCACTTTTTTTCACGACACCTGTGACGAAAATCCTCTCTTCCCTCGAATATGTGGCACCCTCGGTGTTGTATCTCCACTTATCCCCTCGCAGAATATGCGCTACATGCACCTCAGTGACGCGAACTAGGCACCTCAAATCCTATCCTCGGTACCGTCTTATCCTCCACTTTCGTTTTATCTCCCTTTCACCTCATTCTGCATAAAGATCATTTAACCCTTCAGTCGTGAATTTACCACACACTGTTTGTGGACGATTTGGGGTAAGAAGAGATTCCTCCTCATTTTTCCGTCTAAGCCTTGTTGCTTGGCTCACGTCCATCTCAAGGTAGATCTTGTCGGTGAACCATCGCTGATCACAAAACGAAATGGAAGGTAGACTGCGGCCTGGGTTTTCTCGTGTTTATTGTGATTGATTTGACCAGCAATCATATGGCGATTCCATCCCATTTTCGTTGACGCTGCAGCTTAAACCAACGTTTTCAGCAGCTCCGTTAGAGATAACCTGACTGCTTCTTCGGAATTCAAGCATGCCGTATCAATTTGTTTGGCTTGTTCGTACGTCTCAGCTCCTCTGTCCCAGCTAGATATAAGATCTCTTCTATTCACCCCCGATGACTCCACGATGTACCGTTCTGTGCACGTCCCTTAATTGACGCAGCAATGACACAGTTTACCTCTCCTCCACCTTTGAAATCTCGCCTTTGCGCGAGATGAACTGGGATGTCAAACATCAAACTCGCGATCGGTTTATGGAAATCGTATACTGTCCAGAATAAAACCACCGACACCGGGGAGGACTTCCGACTTCAGGACAGGGTGCCCGATATGGGTACCACGAGTACCTCACACCTCATGCGGCATTCCCTTGCCAACTTCTTAATCAACATGCGTTATATTTTCACGCCCTTGCCCTGCTCTTCGAATACAATACTGCCTTCGGTACCAAGCGTTCATTCAGAATGGTGAGCCGAAGAAGGTTGCATCAGGTGCTTTGGCTTTCCCTGGATGCGTATTCCGTGTACTCGGAATACATCCTGTTCCCTTTGTGGACATCGCTTCCTTGGTTTCTTTGTAGTCCCGCCCGTCTCCTTGGAAGAAGGAATCTGTGCTTAGATTCACACCTCGTTAGAGATATCACATCAGGTCAGCGATTCCGCTGGAGTACTTGATCATTTGGATGGGTACTTATGTCGCTACAGGTGTAGGATGCATACATCCGCAAAATGTCGGCATTTTTGCGCTATTTCTCTTGTGGATCCTCGCCGGCGTCTCGATATAACGACAACCTAGGGCGGTGGCCCGAAAAAAAAAACGCATACGTTGGCAGCTCGTATCACTGCTACATCTCGGCCGTTCGTGGGACCGTAGAACATTCGAATCGTTTGATACCTCCTTCCCTATACTCCTGTACTTGCGTATTCCAGATACACACATCCCACCGATTCTCGGCGCCTGTTATAACGAATCATAGACATCGGCCTCTACAAATCTGTACAAATCATTGGGCGGTTCTAAGTCTGTGCCAAATCCTCTTCGCCATTCTTCAAAAAGTACACGCATAGGGTCCCACAGGTACTGAGATGCTATGGTCCGCCTTTGGCGCTGAGTGATCATCAGGCGATCGATATAAAGTTGGTCAGGGTAGGAGTGCTCACGTACTTGTCCAACTATCCGTCTCATCCCCTCTCATCCCATCGCCTTGCCTTTCTGCCATGTCTTCCACAGTACAGCACCCTCACGTTTCACGACTCCCTATCGAGATTTGGGAGGAGATCATTTCCTGTATCCACTCATACAAGGACGAGGAACAAAAGACGTTGTCGGCATGCGCCCTCGCGTGTAAATCCTGGCTGCCCAAATCCCGGGCCCTACTCTATCGGTTTCCCGATGTCAAGGGTAAAGGCATTCACAAGTTTGTGGATACGATTGTGAATTGCCCTGACCGAGGTGCCAATATCGAGAGACTGTCGTTATCGGTGAGGTGGAATAGTGCGAAGGGTGGTTATGACGAGGTGGTGGACGAGGACGAGAAGGTGAATGACAAGAATGAGGAGGGCGAGAAGAACCATGTATCCGAGCTGGACTCGCGCGATACTTCGCATGGCTTAACTGTCTACCGGTTTCTCAGTGAAGTTTCCCCGCTCCTTCCGAAACTCACCTCCATGTCCTACTTCAGACTTTCTATTCCATATCCCCACCTTCCTCTTTGTCCATCACCATCCCTCACATCTCTTACATTGTGGAATATCGAAGCTGATTCCTTTGGAGATTTCGTCTGTTTTGTCAGCTTCCACGAACATCTGAAAGAACTCACAATCCATGAATGTTCATGGGAACGATCAAGTGTCCGCCATTATAGTTTTGCCATGCATTGGGGTCGGGATCTTCAAAAATTGAAGATAACTTATTGCGAATACCAGAAGGTTTTTGATATTTTGCGCTGGCTCGGAAGGAGCAATACCTCCGTTTCTGTTCAGTGTCTTGAGATAGAAAACCTCGAGTTCTCCGAACAGCCTGTGGTACCATTCGTTGCGGACCATCTTGCCACGCAGTGGGCAACTACAATGAAGGCAATATCTTTGATATTTGATGATGAGATAAACGGGGTGGGCGATGCTAAGGAGGCTGTGGTCTGTAAGTTATTCTCAGAGTCTCGATTCCTCATGTAGCTGATAAGCGGCACAAATAGTTAGCCTCACAACATACATCCGGTGTTGCCCCAACCTGCAAACCGTCAAACTCCAGATTTGGTACACCACACTTTGGGTCCTTCAACAAATTCCAGATGTCCTTTCGGGCCTGGCATCCCTTCGCCGCATAGTGTTTCAGATTCTTGCCAATGCAAACATCGCTCTCTTGGGTGGAAACGAAGGATCATGGATGGCTGTGGACAAGAATCTGGCAGATGTTGCAAAGTTCACGAGCCTAGAATATGTCGAACTATTTTGTTGTGAAACCAGAGGACACAAGGTGCCTGATTGGTGGGAAAACGATATCGGAAGGAGAGAAGATGGGCAGAGTGGCAACGGCAGAGAATTCGATTGCGAGGACAGGGAAATGGGTAGTAGGGAAGAATGCGACAGCGAGGGCAGGGGGAGAGGGGGAGAGGGAAAGCAGCAACTGCAAGGGATTCCTTGGGGAGTAGAGTTGTCGTCAGATCGTGTCGCCGGCTTGCGTGCGACGATGAACGGTATCGCCGACTTCCATCGCCGCAAGAAGCGATTGACAGACATCTTCCCCCGTCTCTCAGCACGTGATGTCCTCTGGTGTGGTATTCAACCTATTGGAGGGTCGCCCTACTACGTGTTGCACATCACTCCATTTAATCTCAGCGAGATGAGCTCACCCAATTGGTGTCCTCGCCACCGCAAAAGTTCATTCTACCAAGACTTTGAATACAACTAGGATCACCCCATACCCATCGAATATACGTCCTCCAATCGTCACCTAACGCGCAGAACCCTTTGGATTCCCGCTTTGCTTCTTGGATTAGAATTCGCCGCTGTCACATCATTCTGTTCTACAGTTCCCACACCTTGTCCGTCGTTCTGTACCTTCGAGATCGATGCCAGTGGCAGCCTTCAAGCATTCAATCTCGAAGCCTACTCTGCTTCGCTCCACTTCCATCCATCCCGTATAGCTTCTCCCGCTCTCATCAGGATCGTAATGTATGCACATGAGATACTAAACATATTTGTCGCCTCTGGCGACCTCCCAAGAAGTCGGACCTTGAGCGCGCTGATGTGCCTCCAAGTACTCTGGGCGATCCCCACGTTACATGTGAGTACTTGGTTTCCACAAATAGATTGAAAACTAACAAACATAGGTTGTCCTTGTGTTTTCATATCAGGTGCCAATCGCCGATCCAGTCGTTTCCCCTTCCCCCTCGAGTTATCGCATATATACCCCATGACCTCATATCGACACCGGATAATTAAATGGTGCTCACCTCTCGAAGAGATGACACACTTGGCGGCTCTCTAGAGTGAATCGAAAGAACAGCGTGTATTCATGTCCTTGTATTTTCTTCTTGTGATTGAATGTCATTATCTGGACTTTCGGTCATCGTCCTCATTTTTCCTATCGACGAGTCTTTTAAATCGGAAGTTATCATGAACACTTCCCGTATGTTGAGACGTTATGAATAAAAAAATTGAGGGGGTTCTTGTGATGGTAAGAAGTAGGTGGATGGTTTTGTGTGCTCGGGAGTCATCTCAAGCACTCTGACCCCGTTGGTCGAGCATGATAAGGCAACAATTGGGGTCCTCTCTGACTGTTATTCGCGGAAGCGAAATGTCACGTACCCCGTCTAATCTCATGTTAGAGTGCCCAGGTCCAACAGAATGGTGTCTGACGTAGCTTGTAATGAACCCCACTGGTATGACCTAGACAATACACCTGCTAAACGAGGCAGGCTCATAAATGGTTCTAGTCTTCGATAGCAGGCGACTAACATTCGGGCGTAGATACTACGAACTGTGATGAACAACCTCTAACTACAGACCCTGAGGATATCTATCAAGCTCCAAACTCTCGCCGTGCCATCATCAGAGGTCGACATAAATCTCCGAGAGTCGGGTGCAAAATGGACCGACTTGATTTTGTCAAGGTGGCCTTTCACCTCTGCGAGCTGCTTTCCTGCCGTCGCATCCCAAACCTTTAGAACGCCATCTATCTCTCCAGAAACGACGATGTTTCCGATCGGAGAGTAAGCGACTGCACGGACGCTAGTCAGCTTCCCCTCGAAAAGGTGAATGCAGTCTCCGGTTGAGGCGTTGTGGATAGCGACTTTGCCTTCGTGCGATCCAGAGACGAGAAATACATCCTCCGGGGAAAATTGCACCGAGTACACCGCCTTCCGATGTTCGTGAATCGTGACCAGTTCCTCCCCGGACCCTACTTTCCAAATCCGAGCTGTCCCATCCCCGGAACCAGTCGCAGCACGATGTCCTTTGTGCGATATCGCCATACACCAAATGGGACCACGATGGCCTATCATATTGCCCTCCAGTTGCTTCGAATCCGTATTCCAGATCGAGCCAGTTTGTCCTGAGGTCCAGATAATATGTGAACCGTCAGGAGTGTACTGAATTGTTTGAATGAAAGGGAATTTTTTGCCGGTGATGACGTGGTAGGGAACTGTTTCGCCTCGAAGGAGTGATTCTACCTCCCAACAGTAGATCGATCCGTTCTTCGAACCCGTCACCAGGAGTTTCCCGTCTGGTGAGAATGTGAGACAACAAACTTCCGAATTGGCTTCGGAATTCGACGTGGCAAAACAACATTCCTGCTCCCCGCTCTCCGATGACCAGATAATCACCTGGTAATCCGAGGAGCCCGAGGCCAGGCGTGCCGAATTCGGAGAGAATGCTGTACAGAGAATGGCCTTTGCGTGCCCCGCCAGCGTATTCTTCGGGAGTTCGTCTTTAACGTCCCAAACACGTACGTAGGTGTCATCAAAGCCAATGGCGACTCTCTGACCATCATTGGAGATGGCGAATGAATTTGGTGCGCCCACATCTGAGCCAACCTCGTCCATGAGAACGGTATGGGGCCATCTCGAAATGCAATGCTCCGGGTCGCAGCAAAGCGTCACGGACGCATCGCGAAGATCCTCTGTCCGCTCTCCGGATACATCTTGAGGCACAACAGGGTCCGGGACATTGTGGAAGTACTTGATCATCTCCCGAATCGAAAAGGTGGCCACTAGACAAGCAAGGTTGAACAATTGCTACACTACCACGAAAATAGTGGAACCAGACCTCCATTGAGAACGTCAATTTTGGGGTTGGCATCCAGCAACATCTGGTAGATGTCGGAAGGCCACTCCTGCCCCTGGTATCAATTATGGCATGAATTGAGAAATTATGGATAGATAGAGGACGATTTCACTTACTCGCATCAGTGAGTTGATGTCTTCGTCACATACGCAAGCAACGTCTGCTCCGGTTGTCTGCATCTAACATGAATAGTGGACAAGATATGACTTTTTGTTCGCACATACGTCGAACATATATTGCAGTGCCTGGTCAAGTGGGCCTTGCGTCTATCACAGTGGCGTGTAAAGAAGATTTATTCACCAACAGCAGAGCAAAGAGCTCACCTCTTCTTCCCCTTGCGTTTCTGTCAATATTTGAGCATCACTTCCTATGTCCGAGTCTGGCTCAGGCGGAGAGGGAAGGTTGTGGTACCCCGCGTTCGCTTCGAGTTTCGGCAGTGGCGGAAACCACTTGCGCCGTTTGATATAGTAGTACGAGAGAAACACAGTTTGCTCTCGGGGATAGTCACCCTGTGGAGGGTCACGAAGTCTGAGATTCAGCCCCTCTCGAATATCTTCCAAGTTGCGGGACGGAAAGCTTCGGTGCTCCGGAGCCATAAATGACGTTCTTGCTGCTGAATGAAAGATTCCTCCACCAATCCTCCCGGGCACTCCAGCGGATGCTCCTGCACCGTACGAGTCGGAAGACTGGATCCACGTAATGGCGTCCCAAGAAGTGGTCTTAACGAACCCACGAACTATAACCATCCCCTGTTTTTCAATACCACATTTTGCAAAAAACTCCTCCCAGAACCTGAAATTCGCCAAAATGTGTCTTCTCCAGATCTCATTTGGCTCGCAAGAGGTTCTGTGTCCTTGATCCCATAAGTAAAGGAGGGCGCCAGCATTAGTGGTGCAAGCATATTGGCCTCGCACACCAAAATCCACTACACCACTGAGCGCTCTCAGCTTAGTTCCATAGGTCGCGAAGAATGAGCTCACCCCCCGGCCTGCACATCTGCTTCAACTGCAGTTGTGATCGACCCAAAGCGACAAATTGGGCCAGGCGAGACGATGATGGGCTCCTCAGGTACCATTAGATCTTGAAATGCAACATCGATGAGTGGATTGTGGTTCTCGGGTACCCTCTGTATTGTATTGTTCAGCTCATGCTCTGCATCATGTCGCATATTGAAGAGTGGTCTAAACTGTCCATCTGCAAGATCAAAAGGTATTGTCAATACTATACAACGGCAATATGGACCGGGATTAACATTCGGTGATGACACCTACATCACCCAGATAGACTGGGCGATTAGTATTCCAGGGTTGAGGTACCCATAATGGATGACCATGACCGAGCTTAACCAGCTGGGAGTTATAGGTATGAGCTGCGAGCGACATCCAAAGGGAGGATTGCTGTTTGATGGGACACGTTAGAGGGAGGTGGGAATAGACACGAATAACTTACCTTTGAAAGGCCCCCTTTAAGACACTGGCTTTGGGCGTCCGAGTCTGGGAGTCTGTGCTCGAGGCCTCATGGGTCCGATAAATGGGAAGTCTTAGGGTTTCTCTCATCGTGGGAACGACGTATCCTCGTGGCATGATATCCTGGAGCGTCATTGGAAGCTTCTGTACAGCTTCAGAAATAGAAACAGTCCCTGCACACAGCATCCAATTTTCGATCCCTGGCTTCGGAATCGAATGATACTGATGGGGGGATTTTGCAGCAGCTCGAGGACCGGCATATTATAGAGGAATTCTTGTGTCGAAATCCACCCGCCGACAGGATGTCATTGGGTGTGGATTTCCGACTTTGCGTGTATTAGTCTCCGAGCCAGCTCCGAGCGGTTAGGGCCGGATTACCCTCTGGAAACAAAAAAACGAGGGGTGATCAACGCGACTCAACGGAGAGTTAGCCAGTCATTGATATGTAGAATATGATGCGGGTTGACGGACAGAGTGTCAGAGTTTTTCTGTTGGCGGTAATGGTGAGTCGATATTGTGGAACCTCGTGTCGGAAGACCATAACAGACCAGGAATGCGTCTGCAATGATTCAACTCTGCCAGGGTTCGATCAGCTGCAGGGGTGGATGGTGGCAACAACCTCGTCAAGCGAAATTTGACGGATCCTGATTGGATGGTGAATGGACCAGCCTAGACCTCTGCCCTTCAATCAACGAACGCAAAACCAACCACTGGCAGGAGTGCTCACTGCTCACACTTGTCCGACCATCCTTTCCATTCCCCATCCTCTCGACGCCTTGTTTTCTGTCATGTCCAACACACTACTGAGACCTCACGTTCCTCGGCTCCCTACAGAAATCTGTGAGGAGGTCATTTCCTTCGTCGATCACCCAGCGACGTTGTGTGTATGCGCCCTTGTGTGCCGTTCCTGGCTCCCCACATCCCGGACGCAACTCTATCAATCTGCCTGTGTCAGAGGTGAAGCTATTCAACAGTTTATGGATACGGTTACACTGTACCCTCACCTGGGTGCCAATGTCAAGCAGCTGACTCTCACGGAAGGAGAGGGAGAGGAGGAGTCCAGAGTGGACTCGCACGGCGATTCCAATGGCTCAACCATCACCAAATGCATCTTCAGGTTTTTCGGTGACCTTTTACCGCTCCTCTCAAAACTCACATCCTTGACATACTCCTCGATTCCCATTCCGTATCCCCACCTTTTTCTGTTCTCGCCGGTCTTGCAATCCCTCACGTATCTCCAACTTGATGGAATCAAAGCTGATTCCTTTGAAAAATTTGTTCGTCTGATCACCTTCCACAGACATGTAAAAGAGCTCAAGATATCAGACTGCTCATGGCGGCGATCAAGTGTCCACCAGTATAGCTTTCCGCCAGATTGGGGTCGCGATCTTCATACCTTGACGTTTTCGGAATGTGGATATCATCGAGTTTTCGATATTTTGCGCTGGCTCGGGAGGGGGAAATCCCCATGCTCTATTCGGCATCTCGAGATAGAACACCTCAAGTTCTCCCCGAGACGAAACCATGTGGTCCCAATCATTGCCGACCACCTTGCCACGCAGTGGGCACCCACACTGAAGGCAGTATCATTGGGGTTTCCGGAAGTAATTTCACGGCTTGGTGAGGCGAAGGAAGCCGTAGTCTGTAAGCTACTCTCATATCAGATGCCCATGTTACTCACGAACGGCACAAACAGCTAGTCTCACTGCCTATATCCGGTTTTGCCCCAACCTACACACCGTCAAACTTGACATATGGAAGGACACAATTTTCGTCATTCAACAAATCCCAGATGTTCTATCTGGCCTGGTATCCCTTCGCCGTATTGCTTTTCGGTTTTTTGCCAAAGCAGACGCTGTTTTCTTGGATGGCAACGAGGGAAAGTGGAAAGCCGTGGACAAATATCTGGCGGATGCTGCAAAATTTAGGAGCCTGGAATACGTTGAGGTCTCGTGTGTACTTGGGGGAGACAAGGAGGCACCAGACTGGTGGGCAGATGATACAGGCGGCAGAGTAGTCAGGAAGAGAAGAGGAAAAGGAAAGCAGCGACAGCAGGGGAGTCCCTTGGGAGTCGATTCTACGATCGATGGTCTCGCCGCTGACGGGTTGCCCTGGGAGTTGCGTTATGTGATGAATGGTGTCGCCGACTTCCATCGCCACAAGAAGCCATACAATCGTCCTCCTCCGTTGACAAAGTTATTCCCCCGCCTCTCCGCACGTGGCATTCTCTGGTGCGGTATCTGTGCGAATGCCTATCAATACCGATATCCGTTGCACATCACTCCATCTAATCTCAGCAAGATGAAGTCGTTCAATTGGCGGCCTCGTCACTGTCTGTCTCTGTTCATGCAGGACCTTGACTTCAACTGAGACCCTCCTCGCTGTCGAGCTCATGGAACCATTGATCAACGCAAACTTCATATCTCAGGCCAGCACATCCATGCATACATTCATCCTACCCGTAACAACGTATCTCGACTTACTCTGACTGAATCTCTTGAATTCCAACCCCTCGCAATCGATCCATGAATTCGCTTTTCCGTTACGCCCCACGTCATTGCAGACCCACAGCGTATGTTTACGATGCATGCCTCTAGCAAAGGCGTCACCAAACCGTCAAGAAAGGGAGGGCGTAGCCACACGAGAGTAATTTTTCCCATGCGTTCACGATCTCAGGCGAATCCTCCAGAACAGACTGAGAAAGTAGAGCGTGTTATCTTGTACGCTTTCTCCTTGGAATGCGATTGTTGAACGTTGAACTCCGCAATCACTGTCTTCGAGTTCCATGTTTGCTTTATCGTCTGGAAACGGTGCGCAGGAAAATAGTCTTGAGCCTACACACGGGACATATGGACCACTGCGGCAGGGTTTGATCGCAAACTCAGGTTTGGAGAAGGAACCTGCGACTTGAATGTCGTGAGGTCTATCTAACCCTCGATATCGCACTCTCCCACCGACAGCCCAGACCGCATCCCAAAGCCTTTGTTGCGCTAAAACCATGAGTATGAAGCCTCTCACCCTTGTTTTCACCGTATCGATGACACACGGGACATGGGCAGTCGCACAGATGTTGAAGTGATGAGACAATATCGAACGTAGAAGAAGTGAAGTGGTGCTCCTGGGGTCGGTAGCATGTATTGATGATGCCACAAAGCCCGAATACATGCGGGTCATGTATCAATGCGGGCCAACCAAATGGACGCAGACACGATGTTGCCTCGTGATTTCAGCGCCTACACCCGGAACTGGGCCCGTAAAAGGCAGATGCCCTTATACAACGAGGAGGCTTGCATCTTGGCCCAGTCAGCGCATGGTACAGGCAATCAGAGGCAGCCTCGATGTCGCCAGACGAGTCCTACGAGTTGACGTGGTACAGAAACGAAGATCTAATTCCAGGGACCGGAGATATTCCATGAACAATGGCACTCGCACAGTTGCTAACTCGGAGAATGGAAACATACAGGTGGTACAGTATCATGGACGAGGAGGGACTCGCTGAACGCTTAAGTTCCTATTGGACCCCGGTTGGACCCCGATGATTGGGTGATGGGCCAGTCTCGGCCTTGGCGCTTCTTTCCTGCCAGAACCAATGAACGCGAGGTACTACTGAGGTACTCGCGAGGTTCGAGCCTGCTCTCGCGCTCCCAGGCGCGCTCCTCAATGTCAGAGCTACATACCGTCCTCTACCCTCTAGCCTATGTTGGCATCTACCCCTGCACATCTGCACTCAAAACTGATGTGGAAGCTGCACCTTATGCGGTCATCTAATCCCCAATAACCTCTCATTCACAACTACCATCTCTTGTGTATCTCTTGTCGTCTCCTCACACCCACATGAATATCACGTCTGCCTGGTTCGCCCACCCAGCAATACACAGCAACATGACAAGTCTCGGGAGGTGCTACGTTCCATCTGGAAACCCTGGATCTTTTGTGAGTGTTCCCTTTCCCCACTTCCACGGCTTGACTAAGACGTCCAAATTGAAAGGTTTTGCTATCTTGCTCAGAACATTGGCTCCCTATCCAACCGTGGGGTGTGCCTTCGATGAACAACTTCTAATTGAATATAGGTACGATGATAGTCTGTCTATGAACCACTCCCGGCTACCGCATTGGACCACCACCCCAAGACATCATTGCCTCCCAACAGACTCCCGTAAGAAGCCTGTGAAAAGAGACTGGGATCTATAATCATGACAATCCTGATCTGTATGTTAATCTCACAATTCACGATTGCAACATGTACCTAACAATTGTTATGAATCATCGACAGCTTCTCGATTACAATTCCTGCTCCACACGGTGTCCGCACATGGAGGCTTCTCTGCCTCGTTTCTCGAACAACCACCAAGCATCCTACTCGCACTATTGTCTCTTTGCCACAGCATTCTCGTGCGGCGTCTACGAAATCCGTTACGGGGAGACAACGAAGGTCCCAAGATAGATATAAATCTCGACGTATCCCATCCACCCCTCGAAATCGTATCCAAGATCTGTTGACAAGTTCTCTATGGTGTTTACACGCCGGGATGCAGGTTGGGAGAGACGAGAATCGCAGGCTCAAGAGATACTTGCGAGTCCTGGAGTCGTTTTGGATGGAGTTGGTGGTACGGGAAGAGCGAGGGCGAGAGATGGCAACCAAGGAACCGGAAGAGAGGCGACTCTAACCACGATTCACGGAGGGAAAGAACCAACGAAGGCGTATAGCTTTCCCTCCACGCAAGGTCGTTCGAAATGGTGTTCTATCCCCAGTTATTCTTTACAGCATCCATTACGCAGATCACCTAACCTGACGGGCAATATGCGAGACGGTGCCGAGCACTTGGTGTTCCAGATACCATCTCGACCACCCTCACCCCTGACATCTCAATTGAAACCTTCTTCCGTTCCCTTCAATCTCACGCCTCATCACACGAGGATCGTTTGGTCATCGCCAGCTCTTTAGCTCGTATCGTTCCGGACAATTTGAGGTGGGTGTTCTGGTATTCCCTTTATTAAGTCAGGCCACTTTGCTCACGTCTTCCTTCTTCAATGCAGATCTTGAGATGTCGTTGTCAAGATACAGCCCAAACTCAATCTCAGAACGAAATCCAATGCGGACTCTGGTGCAGATTCTATCGAATCGCGATCAATGAGACCGACATCAGAATCATATCGTAGCGACATGGACACCTTGGTTTGAGCACACAATGCGAAGTAAGAAATCCGCACTCACTCTGAACCCCTGGTCGTCCGTCTCATTAGGTGAGTCCTCTCATTCTTTTTTTTTCTTCTTCATTTTGATCGCCTATATTCACTGTCGTGGCACGAACGGCGCTTTAGGGAATTTCCGCAGGTTTTCTGGCTTCAATGTCGTTAGATGGGATGCCGGAATGGTGCCTGTGATGTCGAAACGATGAGACGGGAAGGAAGAGGGAGCCTGGGACCGTTGAACATCTTGGACCTGTGTGCGGGTGATAGCCTCTGATTCAACCACATACCCTGATTTCTCTCGTTCGACTTTTACATGCTGTAGATATCTATTTCTTAGCCTCAAGTCTGTTCTGGAGACTCTCTTTTCTGCGATGAAAGAGGCAGTTGTTTGGGATATTCACAACAAGACATACCGTTCACCACTACGTCGTCTCTTCATCCCCTCAACTCGCTCGCATCATATTTTGCCTCGTAGTATCCCAGACAAACCCTCCATTCCTTCGATGAATCCACGATCAGGGCACTGGACGGGCTCTTACACCATTACACTATCAATTGAGTTACACCTCATACTGGCATTCAACACTGAGTCGATTGCAGGTATGTCAAGAGCTTGTGCTGCACGATTCTCCTCTTACCTCCCTAACAGACCTCGCCGAACCGTCATGTCTCGGACACCAACCCCAACCGCTTCGGACGGAGGTCCAGAAAGGATTGGAACTCCACGTCATTCCTGATTTGCGAGCCAACCTCACGATCGTGACTCCAAACTACACCTTATAAGCGACGCAAACCCTTCATCTTATCCCATTTTTCATATCGTCGTGCTCGTCGCGAAGTCCGATGTGCATGGATTTCTTCGGGACCACCCGGTGTCTTGCCTCGTTTGAAGATGGCATTTGACCTTCGTGCGGGGTTTGACAAAGTCTAAAGGAGGACTCTGGAGCCCTTTTACCTATTCCTCAATGCCATCATACTTGGATTTCTAGTGGGGTTCCCTGCGATATACACATGCTCGGCTGGAGGAAGGGCGAGACGAGTAGTCAGAAGCCGGCAAGGGAGGGAGGAGGGTATATGCGAGGATAGGATAGGTCTTGAGCCGTCTTCAGACAATAGCAAGGTTGGGAGCAGGAGAGGAATTGGCAAGAATAATCGTAAGTGTGATAATGTCGCCACAAATCAGCAGATTAAAAGATACTGATCACAAACTATGGCAGCAGAAGCCCGTCAACGAACGAATCCCATCAATTTCTATACGCAGCATCCCCTTGCGTTGTTTCCTTGATTACCCCTTCGCAAAATACGCATCGTAAATCGCCCAAGGTGATGAGAATCACACAAGATAACGTCGGGCATCTGGTATCCTCAACGCTGTGTCGCCATCGGATCGCTCCTGGCCCTCTCCTTCGTCTCGTGTTGCCCTCCCATCTCACATTCGATCATCACTCAGTATTTGGATGTCGAGCCCATTTTGTCAGGGTGGGGAGTAGCATGGTTCGTGCCCATCTTAATTCCTCGACATTGCGCTTATACCATTTCTGGTTCAGATCCTGAAGTTAACACGTTACTGTCGACATTCAGGCTCGAATGGACCACAAACGAAGGAAAGCGGACTTTACTGTGGATTCCCGTGAATAGTGCGACTATAGCAGGGTTAGCTATTGTATCATCTACTTATCGCATCCCATCCTCGCCAAAGTTTCGAAGTCTATTCTACGTCACAATTCATGTTACCCCACTTTGACCGACAAATCTGAACCCTCGGCCATTCGGACCCTTTTGTTTGTATCCTCCGGATCCTCCATCCCGGTTCATTCTACTCGCTCACAACCGACGACTCATGTTCCGTATTTCCCTGGGCTGAGTGCTTAATGCACAACTCCCAATCGGCCTATGCGATAATTCGGATGACACGGCTTACTTCTCTTCCATCTCCCGAGTCGCACCCTTGCCACAAATTGCAATATATCATCCTCGTGGAGCACACATAGTAGATTAATTGTAAGTGCGATCACGACGATCACGGTCACATTCTCGTATCTCATGATGTCGTAACGGGTGATTCTCAATACTACCGGTCCTTCTGGACGCATCCTTTTGGATTCTCTTGCAATACTTCGTTCCTCAAAGTCTTGGTCGTTTGTATCAATCATGCCCCAGCATCCAGGGTCGATTTGCATATTCTGCGGGACACCATTATAACAAGCCGGGATCATTTGAAGAGCCGAAACTGTGAGTAAACAGAGAATAATGTTTGCCTTGAGCGCCTTGGGGGCCACAAAGGGCATCAGTTGGGCGGTCCAGCGGTGAGTCGGGGAAAAAAAGGCCCAGAAGGGATCGGGAACGATCGAAGCAATAGTCTTTTTATGAGAAAAATGACGACATTTAGTCTCGTGACCAGACGTTTTAGGAAGGAGAGCGAAAAAAGAGGACCCAGGAAAATTCCCTAGGGAGGGGCAATAGGGTCATTCCCAGGGTCCCACGCCGCCCTTGGGCGGCGGAGCCCACCCAGGGTTTTCTCACGGCCGACCCTTTTAAGCGCCCAAAAGGGTCGTGGGACCCTGGGTATGACGGGGCTCCCCTTTCCG
>JANAWD010000197.1:0-61594 GCA_027627245.1 Meripilus lineatus | reverse complement strand
TTCACTCCCTCGTCTACCGCCGCCGTCGTGAGCTCGACCCTCCCCGCCGCAAAGCCCACTAGCAGTGCCGGTGCCTCTGCTTCGGGCTCTGGATCCAGCGCTGCTCCCTCTGGCTCTTCCCCAGCCAAGGCAAACGCAGCTTCTACTTCCAAGACCGCATCCATGGGATTGATGCTGTTCTCTGTCGCTATCGGTGTTCTCTTCATCTAAGAGCTATTTCTTTCTTTCGTAGTGTCGAGGTTGAAGGTTATGGACAGTAATGGAGTGTTCCAATGCCGAACAATCTTTCACGTTGGTTCGTTATGTCATACCCCCGAATGGGAATGGGTACCGTACTTTGTATCCAATACGCTCGTTGCAGTATACGAATCCGATTAATCATTACAAGAGAGCCGTAAAGATGGGGGAGAAACGAGCAAGATAATGCGGCGACAATGATATCACTGACAAGAGAAAAGATCCAAATCCAAATAAACACCCTCAACTTCCATAGCGTTCTCGGGCCTGGCAAGGGGGATCGTCGTGGCGCGGTTAGAATGACCTCATAGTTCAAAGCGATTGAGTCAGTCAAGATAATACTTACAGCATCTTGCGCCATATGCACATATCCAGAGTATCCGTCTGCATATTTCCCAATCTCTTTGCCCTTACTTGCGCCCAACCCTGCACCTTGCGCATATATGGCCGTTTGGCTACGTTTATTCGGTTAGCGAACATACTCTCCAGTTGAACCACCAGCCGTATAACTTACATTGGTTCGACTCTCCCTTCACCATCCGTCCCAAGACCAGTCCCTTCCTTCCACCCCATCATCTTCAGGAGCTTATTCCCCACATTGTTCGCGTCTTGGCCTGGATTGACTGGTGGTGGCGGAGGAGAGGGTGGAGGTGGAGGCCCGTCAGCCTGTCTCCGCTTAGTATTGGATGATCCAGAACCAGGTTTGCCATTATTCTCGGGAAGCGGGACGTCGGGCTGATTGTGCATCACCCTACGCTCTGAGGCTCTGTCTCTGTATTTTGGGGTTTGGTCGGCAGGTATAGATGACTTCAATTTTGCGGCTTTGGTTTTTTCACGGGCAATGTCCCGAAGGTTTGCATCCTTGAAGTTTTTCTGGACGTTCCAATCGGGGGTATTAGAGTATCCGAATTGTCAGCTAGAACACTCATCCATACCTTATGCAAGTCGGATTCTTTGTTGTGTCGCTTGAGCTGATCCAAAGACTTGAACTGCCGAGCACACAAGAGACAAGTCATCGCCGTTGTATCAGAGAATTCAAACTCGGCCTCTGTTGGGACAGGCGTAGATGATTTCGCTTTCTGAATTTGTGGGGGGTCGATTTTGGGTGGCATCTGAAGGGTGTTCAATATTGGTTGCGCAAAGGTGGAAAACTCATACCACAATGACCGGAGCAGGGACAACTGGTGTAACGGGCGTCGCCGACGAGGCTGCAGCCTCGGGTCCGTCTCGTAGTTCTTCTTGGACTTGATTCCATTTATTGATGTTGTTCGCGGTCTGATATTAGTAGTCATCGTCAGCTATTGAACTCATTGCGCTCTTCATGTCGCTCCCTGAGTGACGTACCTTCTTACTTGCAACCATAGGTGCAACCTTCTTCACGGCAGAAACTGCATTGTACGGTACGTCAACGCACACATCCAAAAACTGGCTCTCTTGCATCTCAAGGTATGAGACAAACCCTTGATGTCCCCACTGGCATCGTTCTTCCCGTCTCCATGAATATCCTCATCTTCGTTCTCTCCACCACGTCCTCCGTTTTCTCCTACTTCTTCTTCGGTTGCAGAGAAACCAAGCGCGGCTAGAGGTACTGGCTTCTTGCTGGTCCCAGGGCCTGATGATGGAGTGCCGAGGTTCAATTTCTGGCCAAAGCCGCCTTTGAAGTTGAGCGTGACGGGTTTGTCGGAGACTGGAAGTGTAGAGGCTTCCAGGGTCTTGCCTTGTGCATCTACATCACCTTAGCAGAGAATCAGCAGCAATCCGGACATTCTAACGAAATGCCGTCAACAGACCTCTAGCTTTTCGTTTCTCTTTTTTCTTCTCGGTAGGGGCAGTGGTTGGTTGAGTAGGTTCCTCGACCTGGAACTCCAACATGGCGACTGTTGAAGCTTCGTCCCAGTACCGTACCCAAGCGCCCTCCATCCCACCGAGACTGATGGAAGAAGCGATGCATGCTTCGTCCCGAAGAGAATAGTCAGGCAATGGTTGGAATGAATCATGATGAGCAAACGACGCAGCAACTGGACGGTCCGAGATACGGAACCCTGAAGGGTGAATTTGAGGAGACATTGTTGCACCCAGTACCGCGGAAGCCGACTAGAAGAGGAAAAGAAACGGTAGATAGAACCTTCATCTCGTCAGTAGAAGGAAATAGAAAACGGCGTACCGCGACGTCGATGAATTCAACAAACGTAAAACCCCAACTCGCCATGGTCACCTTGTCCTTGATGAGTATGATCCTCTTCATTCCTTTGGCGCCTTCTTTTCCTGGTCCAGAAGATGTCTTCATAGCTTGGGCAATAGCTTGAGGACCAGAAAGTGGATCGAGGCCACGGAACAGGAGAACAGGAGCCTGAGTGTTACCAATATCGCGAGTTCCATCGTTCATATTCTGAGGTCCTCGCCGTCGTTCCCCTGGGCTGGCGCTCATCGAATAATCAATCTTGACTCTTCGGCCCCCATGAGGGGTACCATTTTCCAGTGCCTTGTAGAAGGCTGTTGATGCAGAGGCGCCATGGGATGCTGGTGGCGGGACCTGAATAAAGGGGAAGAGTGGGTCGACGAAGGCTCTGGCGTGTTCGACGCTTGTGAATTGAGCAAAGCCGAAGCCTTTGGAGACACCTTATGTAATAGAAGCATGGTGAAAAATAGGGAGGGAAATGGTCAATGGGTTTTGAACACGGGATACGAAGGGGCGAGGTAAGTGCCTGTTGATCTATCTCGAATGATGGTGACCGTTTCAATGCTGCAAGAGTTGCTGGTGAGGTATGCTTGAAGCTAGTTCATGACGGCATGAGTGATCCCAGATTGCGCAGTAGAAGATATGAACTCACATCTGCCTCTGTAAAATCCGGGTCTAATCCCAGGAATATGACGTGCGGGCTTGGTTCACTAGGAATGAGCCGTTTCTTGTTGTGCCTATGGCGATCGTCGTCCTGAGACCAGTCATTATAACCTTGTCCATGACCTCTGTCATAGTTGTAGTCGTCGTAGCCGTGAGAGGTATCGTAGCCCTGGAGTATGGGCGAATTGAATGAGGTGGGTGGCGCCAAATGAGAACGAGGATCCCACTCACTCCGTTATTATATTTCCTCCTCTTTCCTTCGCCATAGTATTCTTCATCTCTACCCCGTCCGTGGTTCCTATTATCGCCCCACGAGGAATTATCGTTCCAGGAGTCTTTGCCTCTGTCCCACTCGCGATTGTAAGCCATTTTTGAGCCGTGGGTCTTCTGGGAGTCGTGGTTGTCCACTTCAAAGCCGCTACGCGCTGTAAACAAACATCAACAACTCTCCTTCCGCATTTCACCATGGCTGGTCACGGTAAGTACAACAAAGCCTTTTCTCCAACAAAAAACTCACAGTTTTGTAGGATATGTAAAGGTTAGTAACATTCATACAAGCCCCGCCAATGGAAGGTTTAAGAAAATTCGCGGAATAGCACGATGCTGCCATCGAGCGATGGAACTTAATGGTACGCCTCGCCGCCCGTCCAGCCTGGAAGATACTCTCAACTCTCGAATGAATTAGCGTGAAGATGTTTACAAGCATTTCCGTTGGACACCCCGCATCACCGCACAAGT
This sequence comes from Meripilus lineatus, assembly GCA_027627245.1. NCBI lineage: Eukaryota > Fungi > Basidiomycota > Agaricomycetes > Polyporales > Meripilaceae > Meripilus > Meripilus lineatus. Next base: position 57,777 of record JANAWD010000197.1, on the reverse strand, counting down.
TATCGGTGGACTTGTAGTGTTCCCATTGGCCATTTACTGGATCTCCGCAAAGACGGATGTACGGCTCCGACGATTATATCTCTCGGTGTATTTTACTGATTTTTTCTATTAGCTCAAGTACAAGTGGACAGCGAAGAGGAAAGGCGAAAGTCTTAGTGCATAGAGTTCGAAAGTGCTACGTGTCTCGAATTCAATCCCTGTCATATTCTCTTGCACAATTCAATCGCAACTTGACATCCTCGTCCAATAATCGTACTAAGTAGTGCGTGCGCTGGTGCTCTCTGCGAATAATTCTCTACGGCGATGTCAAGATGCTCAAGTTCATCATCTCTGAACTCCTTGATGACTTCTTTCAAGAGGGGGATACTCGGATGGTCGGGAAATTTCTCCATCTCTTTCAGTTGACTGTGGCCGGATAAGATGAATGAACCGTTGAAAGGAGACAGATAGCTTACTCGTCATAGTGCTCTCCGATTACTGTTTCAACTGCTTCTGTACAAGCCATCGCAGCTTCCCTTCCTAAGAGTGCGGTTCCTACACCTAACCCATACCCAGCGACCTTCGCCACATCCCAAAGTAATGTCGGTCGAACATTGTGCTGAACTTGCAGCTTGTTCATGACATCGAGGTGCTTCTTTTCCTGATCCCACATTTCCTACCCATGCCGTGAGATCAAGTAGGACCATTGTAACCCTACATGTAGCACGCACCTGGATCAAATCTTTAGTGACAGGATCTTTGCCGAGAACAGCAAGCTGTCCCATGTAGATGTAGTTCGCCGCGATTTCTCCAGCTTGGTCGACTCGCAGAGCAGCATCCAGCGCACTTCTCTGCTGCTCTGTGAGATCTGCAGGGGTATCAGAAACGTCGGGGCCCCCTGATTTTGAGCTTGAAGGATCCGTATATGCAGCAGAAGGCAGCCTCCGGGTTGAAGCCGTTCCAATTGCCCTGCGGCAAACTTGAGTCAATGGTCGCCTAGCGCAAGCAGCAGCAAGCATGGTTTTCGTGCTCTAGTATCCAAGACAATAAGTTAAAGGCCCAACTCGACTTGGCTCTTGAAGACGTTGTGGAGGAGGTCGTCCCACCTCGGAACGGAAGCAGCCACACGTGGGAATACTGGGCGCCTACGCGATCGAGATAGAGTTACCACCAAGTACTGAAAGGGAGATCGCATCGCAACCAACTTGCATCTTGACTTCTCACAACCTTCCCACTCAACAATGTCGACGTGAGCCGAAGTCCAGCTTACCTACAACATTACTGCTGATATCTAATGGCTCGCTTCTAGCTTTACACCCACAGATGTAGTCGATATGGCCAAGGAGAAAGACTGGGCTGCTAATATCGGTTCGCCCCATTATTTCCACCTCGATGCACATCGTATTGACGCGTTCTTTCTATGTTTACAGGCATGATGGATTGGGACAACACCAAAATTGTATTTACTAAGCGTACTCTCATTGAATTCTTGAGGTACCGCTCAATAATGCCACCGAATTGGTGCCGTTGTCAGTACTGAAAGAATTACCAGGTACACAGGTACGACCGTCGACACAAACTTCAGCAACATCCAGAAGCTTCCAAGTGCGTACATATGCTACTCTAATCTTTCGCTCCTTTATGCCTTTCTTTCTCACGCAGAATATGCTACTTTCGGCAAGCTGTCTGGAGATGCACCAGCGACTGAGGCCTCTGCCTCCGCAGAACCCGTATCATCTACAGGCACGTGGAGCATGTTCTCCGAGTTTCTCTTATGTTCACGATCTACGAACTTGTTAGATGCAGGGGACTCTTCCGGCCAGTTCAGACCTAGTCGAAGAGTTCGCACCGCCCCAGGTGGTGATACACACGATCTCTTCGGCCATTACGTTGACGACGACGCTCTTGCAAACGCCCCACCGAAGGGTTCAGAATCGAACACAAGTATAGCAGATTCCGGAAGGTAAAACTACTCACGATCACGTTTGGTAATTGGTTAACCTCAAAAATCAGGAGGACAAGTGGGAGTATCTGGGACCCTCCAGATAACAACAACACTCGTCCTCAGTTCAAACCTACTCGAAGGTGAGGATCTAGTGCTTGTCCTGCATATGTCTCGCCCTGAAGGGCAACACACATTTCAGGGTCCGAGAGATGCCCGGAGGTCGCGATAGCATCGCTGATGTGAGGTCATCTTCTCTAAACCCTGTACATTTGTTGATCATTTCGTTCGTAGATTCTATGATGGTATTGTTGATATATCAGCCCGGATTGCCATGAGGACATTTCGTTGGCGTTGCACAAGAAAGGTGCTGTTGTATTCGTGTGTACAATTATTGTTCTACCAACGGGGAATCAATCGAATCGAGCTTTTCATGACCGACGTCCGTTCGTCTCCCAGCAAGAAGGTGACTCTCCCGAACCACATCTCCATGCTTAAAACGAGTTCGTGTCCAGAGTATAATCAAGCGGAGGAAATGATGTTATCAGTGCCCAGCACTGGGTGACAAAGAAAGTTGAAACCCAGCAGGATGGAATCAACCACCTGTGCAATGAGTTAAAGGGTACTGACGATACGATTGATATGGATTCAGTTTGCGGACGGGATGGTAGTCTATAGAAGCGATTCAATGGACTGCGAGTTCTAACAAAGGTACTGTATGCGAATACCACAAAATCTCGCGTTTATATTTCCGAGAGAATGGTCACCCTTCGCAGAAGCCAATTGGACGATTCTAAGTGCAGTGGTCTAAGTTGAATATCAAACTTGCTTACCTACAAGTGGAGGTGGTTCAATCTCGAACTTGAAGTTGGAACAACAAAAAATCAGGATGGTGGCGGCGAGGTTCGAACTCGCGCGGGGTTGCCCCCATTGGGAATCAAGACAAACTTAAATCCAACGCCTTAGACCAACTCGGCCACGCCACCGGCCAATTCATGGTGACGAAATGACCACCACATACCTCTCGGCACCAATCAGGCAACCGTCTGGACAGAGTCTCTCCACGGCCAAGTCCCTTCTGGATTCTATTTGTCGGCAACAGAAAGAAAATGGAAGATACGAACAGACAAGACAAAGCGAAATCTAATCTACATCGTTGGGATCTACTACTGGCGGGATGTTTCCCGCTGGCTCTTCGTCATCTGATGATTCGTCTTGGTTGGCTTGGTTGCCTCCACCTCCCCAGAAGCGATTGAGGACGTTGCGCAAGAAACGAACAGGGAGAGGTTGCACGGGCTATAGCAGATAAGACACCATAAATCGAAAGAGGTCCACAATACGACATACCTCCAAATCTTCGTCTTCATCCCCATCATCCTCATCATCCTCATCACCGAGATCATCTTCGTCGTCTTCTCTCCCGGCAGGAAGATCATGAGGTTGTGGAACATTCTGGTTCCGATCGTCCACATTCCGTTCAACAGGCTCATCCACAGCACCAAACATCCCCGGCATATGGAGTTCTCCTTGTTGCTCCCCAATATTCTGAACCTCGGCCTCAGCGATCAGCATATCCATCAGTGCGTCCTCCGGTAGTTGCGCCACGAATTGGGCGAATTGCAAGAAACCGCCGCGTCCAAACCTTTGCATGAGGGCTTGATTTCTCTCAAAAACGTCCTTGAAAAAAAATCGGTGAAACTTGAGATTTGCTTGCGGAAGAAAGGACGGGAACTCACCTGAAGTTGTCGTCTCAACAAGGGATCGGGAAGCAGTCTTACTAACAACCTCTCGGTCTCTCTTTTCCCTCGGGCTCGAAGCGCAAGTGGATCCTCGGCTCCTTTGAAGAACTCATCGTTATATTCGTTTATTTTCGTTGGAGGAGGTATCGGGTCGCATGAAAATTGCCTTCCTTCCGTCACAGTAGCAGGGATAAATGCGAACAATCTTCTGCATGTGGACTCCAGCACCAGGAGATGTCTGTATACAGAATAGCGGATTGGGGGCGAAGAGTACAGGGAGTGGAAAGCCTGTGTTGTCGGGTGTTCAGAAGGATTAGAAAAGGGGTCGAGGGAGTTAACAGTTGTTGTAAACCATGCAGTACGAGCTTTAGGTTTCCAGAGTGTGGACGAGCGTTGGGCATACAGGTGTGAGAGGGCATGAAGGATGGCAGGACACTCCGAAAAGAATTTTCTATGAGATATAGACAATGTCAATACCAGTATCCATATTGCTACTTTGGCGAGGGGCTTACGATGCATCAACATGTATTCGGAAGGCGGGGTGACTTCGTATATCTCCTGATATGGCGGCCCCCAACTTGTCCGCCAACAATGGAACAACTGAAGGGAAAGCAAGGATTGCATCCCTGAGGGCAGCTGTGCTCTCGTCATGGTTCTTCAATGTACACTGTTAGTCACAATCCGAAGCCAGAGGTATTTCTGAGGCTACTCACTTTCTCGATCTTCGTTCTTCAGCAATAAACAACGCCAATGCACGAGAATAGACCCAATTAGGCATTGCTCGTACATTATACCTCCCATATGATTGATCTCCGCTGAATTTGCCATGGGCATCCCATATCTGAGTTATCCATTGAGGCATGCCGGCCTTGATAGCCAAGAAATCAAGGTGAAGGAGCGCTCCTATGAAGAATGCGCATTCAGCCGAAAGAAATGTCATTCGATGTGGATTGCACTGACCGTGAGGATCCGTCGATGGGTCAAGCGAATATAAGAGTTTTGCGAACTCGAATGATGTCCGTATACATCCTCGGCGTTGCAGATCCCTGGAAACAAAGAATCAGTCGAGGCAAAATCAATCAAGATAGGCATGCTTACGCTACTTTTCGGTGGACCCCGAGGAAAAATGGCCTATTCTCGACGCGATCGAAGTCAAGGCGATTCGTACCACTCGTTAGACTGAATGCTCCGGAGAAGGCACGCTCATATGTGAACAATGCCCGATCTATGTAATCGGCCGCAGTGCTATGTTCTAGGAAGGACGTCAACAACGATTAATCAATCGTAGAGATAGGGAAATGAATGACCTTCTCTATGTAAGGACAACTCTGACAATTGGAGTAGCGTATCTGCGTGGTAAGGGAAGGATCGCAGGATGATGAAAAGCCCTTCAGGATCTAGAAGGAAGGTCAACGCCGGCTGTCAGAGAACAACAGGATAGCAAAACTCACCCCCTCGCAAAACCATTTCCATGAAGACCTTCGTAGCACCCCGATACCTATTGCTGAAATCTACTGTCCAGATCTTCTCTCCCTTGACACACTCTTTGAACCCATTTCTCAGCTTCATACTCTCCAATTCCTCGTCTGTTAAGGTCCTGATAGCCAATCCTTGTCGAAAACTGGCAGGACTCCAAGTGTTCTCTGGTCGGCACAGGATCGAGCGAGCATCCATTCGTTGGGTTCTCCTCCCTGACGTTGACGAGGAAGAATCTGCTGCTCTGGAAGCCGAGATCACTTTTGCGCCAAAGAACTTCCGCATCTCTGCTTCACTATCCAAATAATGAGGTGACACAGAGAGTAATGAGAAGAACTCGGTCGAAGCTTGAGTAGCGCGCGCAGATTCGGAGGGCTTTGAAGAAGGATATTGCAACGATAGTTCAGCTAGGACCTTATCGAAATCATCGTCATCCGCTTTGGTCGCCTTTCCTTTCTTCTTATTTGATGTTTGTTGTTTCTTCTTAGATCCTCCCTGCTTCGTTGAAGGTGACTGCTTGCTTGGATCTGGGGTAGAGGGTTTCGGTGAAGGGGCCACAGCAGGCGACGAGTTCGCATTCTTCTTTTTCTTTTTCTTCTGCTTAAAGAATCTAATTAATCTTCACGTTAAGTGAAAACCCGAAGAGACCGCTCACGAGCCTTCTTCGTAGAGGTCGAACGCGGTGTATCCTCTTCCTCAGACTCTTCGCCGCCGGCGTTCATCAACTGGTCATGAGAATAGACGAGACCAAGTAAGCATCCAAACACAAGAGTATAGGTGATGTAGACTCACTGCCGCGAATCCAGTCGCTACGACTGGCACAATTTCGTGATCACTCTCCTCACTCGCGCCTTGACCATGACTGAGATCTGGGGTCTCAGCTGCTTCGAGTGCAGCAAGCTCTTCTTGCTCTCTGAGTTGACGTTTGTTCAATCGTGGAGGCATGTCCTAAGATGATTGACTCCTTGGTGTGTGTTCCTGGATTCAAGGAGACGTAAAAGAGTCGTACAAGATGTTGAAGTTGGTGGTTTGGCAGAGAGATTGACGATCGACTTCGCGATTCTGCGACAGAATGACTGGGAATCGAATGACGTAATCTAGATTAGATGCCTCTGAGCGTCTATCTCTTCTGAGTGCCGGAGTGCGATCTGGAAAGAGTTGCCGACGAGGGCGAGGAAATCGAAACATACTGTTAGACAAATCGACACGCAATACTCGGAAGATGTAAGCAGAAAATCAAACATTAATTGCACAACATGACACAGACACAAAACTTGGATGAGTTGAATAAACAGGTTATTGCGAGAAACAAGACCAAACACATTGACCACAGAAGTAGGAAGAAAGGAAGACTTAGCAAAATGATACGTTAGATCTAGACAGCAAGGAAGAAAACCACCTCCAAAAAGCACAACCTCTTTCACTTCAGCCACTGAAACTCCACACCCTAATATCCCCATCGTCGGACCCCGACACGATTTTATCATCCGCTAACGCCAGACAGGTGACAGCACCCCGATGACCAACCAAGGTTGCCGTACAGATCCCCTCGTCGCGATTCCAAACCTAAAACAAAGATACAGAAACGACCAAGTCAGCATTCTACCGGTCGAAACCTTCCAAATACACGCTCCATCCAACAAAATTGGAGTAGCACCAAACTCACTCACTTTGATCGTTCGGTCATGACTCCCGCTGACCAACCTCAAGTTATCGCAAGCGACGGCCCAAACGCCTTCAATATGCCCAAAAAACGTCTTGGTCACTTTCCCACTATCGATATCCCACAACTTGATCATATTATCTAAACTTCCAGAAATCAAAACCGGTTTAGACTTGTTCTTCTTCCCAGCACCAGCACCAGCACCAACACCACTACCACCTCCACCATTCCCGCGATGAGACGACGAAGAGGCTGACGAGGACGGGCGCTCCGTAGGTTCCATCGAACCGTGTTGTCCAAGTTCTCTTCCTTTGCCTTTTGAATTTAGCGTTCCAGGGTTCCCGTCGAGATAAACAGACGCATTCGTATAAGTTTGGCCTCCTGCTGATGGCACATGCAACCCTTCGGGGTTTACGGTGGACGAACTTGCCATGCGCGGTAAGGACGATGATCCGGTGAGAGCCGCGATGGTGGTACTCAATGTAGATGAAGATGGGGTAGGGGTTATATAAGCAAATGGGTTCGACCCCGATCCCGATGTAAATGCGTCGGTGTGAGACGGGAGGAGGTTATTCCCAGATCTCGAACTTCGTCCAGCATCACGGAGATCTTGATCTCGGATCGTTGGGGGTGTCAATGAAGGTGAGGGGATAGTAGGAACTTCCTCGTCTTCTTCGTCATCGTCACATCCTTTGTCGACGGTGAGGAGTTTGAGACTTTGGACCTGACCAACGTGTCCGGTAAATTGGCGAACGCAACACCGATCCGAGAGGTCCCATAACCTAATAGTTCCGTCATCCGAGGCTGAGAACAACATCTTCCCGGGATCAATGGTCGCCTGTCCGTTGACCGTCGAGGGGCTGGATGGCCGGGGACTGAGAGAACCAGGGGAGGAGCGGAAAGACGCCGCGGTAACTGTACCCGCGTCCCATAAATGTACGGCATTGACCCATTCTCGGTGACCGCGAAGTGTAAAACACTCTCCAGTCCGGAAGTTCCAAACTTTGACAGTGGTGTCGACACTCCCACTAGCCAGAACATTGGAGTCAAAGTTGAGGCAAACAACGCCTTCGGTGTGGCCCTCGAGCGTCCGGAGGCATTTGCCAGTGCGCCAATCCCAAACCTTCATCGTGTGATCCATACTCCCGGTGATCAACTTGACCTCATCGAACTGTAAAGCCCGCACTGCGCGGGTATGCCCTGTCAGGCAATGCAATTCCCGACCAGTTTCGAGGTTCCAAACTCGAGCAGTACGGTCGTACGAGCCGGTAATTAGGATGGGAAAGGCGGGGTGGGAGAGTGTCTCGCTAAATTGAAGACACATGACACCGTCAGCATGGCCCTTGAGGGTCCGGACGGTGCATCGACCCCGACGCCAGTTACGTTCGATGGTTAAGCGTTCACAGTAGACATCTTTCCATGGTCGAGTAAGAGCCGGTGCCTGCGGGCCGGAGGCTGAGGGTACAAGAGGATTCGGGGTAGATGTCCTGCTCGAGTCCAACAAATGGGCGGAGTTGATCGCGGGATGAGACGATGAGGAAGGTACAGGGGACTGAATGGGAAGAGAGGAATCAGACGAATCTGAGGGGGCAGCTGACAGCCTCAACCGCTTGGCTGGTTGTTCGCTCCCAGAAACGTCATGATCAAGTTCACGTTTTACGTGTTGAGAAGATGGATGATAGATGGAAGGTGAAGGGGAGGGAGACGAGGGAGAGATGCGAAGGGCTCTTCGCCGTTCTAAGATGGGGAGGCCCCAACCACACTTGAGGCACTTTTGACCGATGTGTTGTTCGCAGATCCCTCTCCAGAGGATATCATCATCCGCGAGAGACTTCCATGTCTTGCTCACTTGAGCAGCGCGGCACAGTGATATTGCGTCAAGATACTGCAGAACTTTGAGGGACACTTCGCGAGGGAAAACGGTGAATGGGTCGATACGGATTAGGTGAGCGAGTTGCTCCGTCAGAAGGGAAAGTTGGGAGAAGCAACACATGGTAAGGAGCCCCTGAAGAATCAGGGCACGTCTTGGATGTGGCGAGGAAGAGAAATTTGTCCAGACTGCATTGACTGCCTCCCGTTCTTGGATGGGGAGAGCATCTAAAGCCTGTGGCGGAGGAGTCAGATAAAGCCGACAACATTGTAAGGAATGCGGGACAGGAGCTCAGAAGATGAGTGTGCGAAAAGATGGCGACAATGATAACCACGTTGAAGATGAGATGTGCCAGAGATGGTCCGAGCAACGAAGATACGTGGTAAAGGAACCAATGGAGGGGCAAGCAATTGAAAGTAATATCCCGGAGAGAAATGAGTGGATATAGAGGGGGTACCCACCTGTTGGAGCTTGAGGTTTGTTCCCTCGTCTGCCATACGCTGATGCCTCACGCATAGTTTTCGGGGTGGTTGTACTGGAAAGGGGTCAAAAGCAGGTTGCTGGGGTTGCTCCTGGTTGTTTTCCTGAACGATGCGCATTTTGAGTGCGTTTTCGTCGATGATTGGAGCCTGGAAAGCTGTGACTGGAGGCGTCGAGACTAGCAGTGGGCTTGGAGACCTTGAAGATGAGAGTTGTAGAGCCAAACGGGCAGGTGGAATGGTATCACAAACATAAGGAGCAGCAGGGGAAGGAGCGGAAGAGGAGGAAGCCGATTGAGACATGAGTGATATAAGTTAGGGAAAGATATGGGATTGATGGGGGCGTGGTGGTAAAAAGTTGCCTGGTTTTGGTCGTGAATGAGGTTATATGGAGAAGAGGAAGAGATAGAGGGATAAGGGAAGATAGCAGGCGAAATGAGCCTGGCTATGTGCTTGCGAGATGCAAGTCCGATGAGAGACGCCCATAGAGAATCTGCTGCAAAGCTCGCGCGACCCAAACGCGACATCGCGCAACTCAATCATAATCATCACATAAGCATTTCTCACCCTTCCTCTTCCGCCATCCTCCCTCAAACATTTCCCTTGTGCAATTCATACCATGAACAACAGTAGCCTTTTGCCTTTTGAATTACCGCAGTCGGCCTTTCACACGCAATACTGTCGACCATCTTCCATCTGGGGACGTTCGCTGCTCTTGTCAAGGTCTCGCCTTAACGCTCACCACCCACCTGACAAACAAATCAATCCAGGTGCCTGATATCCTCAGCATTGCCTCCAATGACGAGCCAAACCCAACGGATCTTTGTCTTCGTCCATGGCTATTCGGCACACGTGCGACAAACATAGTCTTTGTCCTACCTCACTTTCAAAGTACCTCTCCAGTCGCACGATTTTCTCCGACACCCCCGGATCTCGCCCCCCTGCAAGGTGATTCACTTGTCTGACAACTATAGCGGTTGGATATAGTAGGTTTACGGTCAGCGGGTTTCTGTCCTTGTTTGAAATACTTCTATCGCATAGATAAGAACCCACACAGGTCATCAGTGGGAACAACTGTCGCCATCCACATCAGAATGACACCCGTCAGAGGAAGGGGGTGCCTAATACACGCAGTCTAGTTGCGTGGACATCTCCACTCATGAGATCTCTGGATGGGCCAATTTGTCCAATCTCTATACGTGTCGACCCAGTTCTTCTGATTTATGAGACCAGCACCGACCAGATGGCACCTCCTTTAATGCTTGTTGAAATAAACCATGCTTGTCGGTGAGAGAATCGACGGGTCGGAAGTGGGTATTTCATCCGTTCAGCTCGTTCTTTCCCGGTCGTATTGCTGACGATTTTGACAGCCTGACTTCCACCGGCATCCATTCAATCTCAGCTTCCTTTTTCAAGAATAATCCGTCACATGGAAGTACGCAATGACCTCTCTATATCGTTCTTTCTCAGACATCACCTCCATGGACCGCCGAGCGACGTCACAAAGACCTCCACCCATTCTACATCAAAACAAGTCTGATGTCTTAATATATACCCCCTATAACGAGCCCAACCTAGAAACTTGCAAGAAAACGCCGTATCTCGCCTCTTCGGGGCACATTGGAACTCGGAGTCACAGGGAAGCTCACGATAGTGGCATGGGAAGAAAACGACCAATAATGTCGGCCTTGTCTATCTCGGTGCTAGTTGATATCAGAGTTATCATGCACGGGGTACCCACTGACGTGTCGTGTGTTGGGGGGCCAGAGGCAATCTCTGGGGTCGCGCAATTCGCGATGACGTTATTCAAGTCCGCCCGCTCGCTCTTGGGTTTGCCTACGTTCGCATTCCTCGCGTCGGTCCTTCATTTGAGGGTTTCCCTATATTTTGCATCATATTCTGTTCTGAGTATGAGGGAATTCGGAATTCAACCTGCTAGGTAAACCTTGTAAACCCTTGCAATATATACCTTCCAGGCTCACTTGTGCCTTGGGATATATGATGATTGTCTCGAAAAACATGTGAGGGCCGTAGAAATTATTGATATACACGAATGGCGCAGTCAGCGATTTTGAGGGGTGCAAGAGTTCCTTGGTTGTTAGACACAATTGGCAATTTGGCGCCGGGACCTTGAGGGTATGACCATGGACTTGAGTTTGGAATAAGGGGAGTTAGACCCCAAAAAATAATTACGTCAATTCAAAGGGATGTATGTATGTGAAAAGTCAACTCAGCAAGGCAAGGAAGATTCCAGTGAGAAAGGGCAGATGACATAGATATTCATACAAGCCAAGAGCCTGAGGGCAGATAGCGGGAGCACAATAATTTAATCGGAATATCACGCGAGTTTTGCCAGAAACCCTGTCAACCCTTCCGAGTTGTAGCAAACGCATTGAACAGAAAGACGATGGGAGTAATGAACAAAGGATGCGTGGGAGAAAGGGTCCTCAGAGTCGCTGTTGGTTTTCCATGGTTGAGCCATTCCAATGTTGACTGGCTGCCAGCCTGAGGCTGGGCAGTCCCGTTGTCATCATCCTCAATGCAAGTCAGCCGCACTGTCAAATCGTCATAACTCTTGTACCGTGACGAGCAATACCTAACAAGACTCGTAATAGGCTCAGGTGGGCCTACAATTCGGTGAATGAACTGACATTGTTTATGTGTCGTTGTAACTTGAATGGTTCAAAGGCAAACAACCACAAGGAGTTAGCAAAATTGAGTAGAATTGGGTGCACTGGCATTCCATCTTGAACATGACGAGGAACTTTGTCCAGTCGAGTCTTCATAGTGCTTGTATCATGGGATGTTCATAGACGATTCAAAGATAGAAGGACTTGGAAGCTCAACCAGTGAGCACAGCTCGAACTTGAAGCTCGAAGTTGCACGACCAGCGAATACAGACGCTCTTAAGACGCTCTGGCCCTCATTACCACGATGTGACACACTTCACGTGCTACGTGACGGTCGTGGTGTGATAAGTTTGGGAAACCAACGACTCGGGCTCAGGATTGCGCCGAAAGGGTCCAGAATCCAGGTCTGCATGCAAGGTGTGTTTAACAGATCTACCACGATATGTAAGAGGTAATGAAACTCTTTCAACTCAGAATCGCGCTCACTCGGTTTCAGAAAAGGGTGGTGATTACTCTCTGTGGTAATTGCAAAGGGTCAGGGATGTGCATCTACCTCAGCCTGGTGTCCATAAAACTGACTCTGATATTTACCATGGACTCGGTCGCGCGTTTATCCTGTCTTCTTGATGAAAACGGAGCGCTACTAGCTTAGGCGCGTCGCCCCGGGAGAGCGGGATCCTACCATGAACAGCATCTCCTGTCTTTCCTATTCCAAAGACTTTCTCAGGACCCCGAGATCCAGAGGACATCGATGTAAGTGCCATGCGCCGCAAGTGCTTTCATCCTGTTGTCCCCTGGAGGCGCGCCTCTCCCGTTCCTCTCTCATCCCTCCTCCGTAATTACACTCGAAAGCCCCTACATTCCCCACAAAATGAGTGCTAAAACGGAATCAAGACAGTAAGTCTTGGACACCTCCACACCCATCGTTCGCATGACACTGACTGTCCCCTCTCAATCGGTAGAACCAAGCGAATTCGTCGCTCAGCCGCACCACCACCGGCCAATCATGCACATTCTCCCGTAGTAGGAACACCCGATCATCAGCGAATGTTTATCCAGAAGCAAATCGAGTCCCACAAAACCGCGATATCAGACCTTCTCACCAGACTGAACACACTCTCTAACACGGCATGTCTCCCCACGGAGCTATACTACGAAATCTTCCTATACTATCTTGCCATACTTCGAGGAACGCCCGAAGAACCATTCGCGCTGCTTTCCATCATGCATACCTGTAGTCAATGGAGAAGGATAGCGACTGGTCTTCCTTTTCTGTGGAGGCGCATTGTCATCACGCCCTCCAGAGATTTGACAAATGCCGCACTCAAATACTCCAAACAATGCCCTTTGATCATAGAGGTCAAGGCGTTCAAGATCTACAAGCGAATCGTCGCATCCTTGAAGGTTGCTCTCGCCCAGATGAAGCGAGTTGAGAGCCTGCACCTTGCCCTCCCTCCCGCAGCTTATGAAAGTATCAGCAAGTCGCTGACCATGCCCGCTCCCATGCTTCGCGAAGTTCACCTCGATGCTACACACACGATGTTATCTAGAGAGGTCGCACCCTTTTCGTGGGGCAAAGAGATGAAGAACCTTCAGGAGATCTACACAGCCCTCCCATTGTCCACCATTCGGTCCGTCATTCAGCCCTCCGTAAGGAGTCTCTATCTCGACCTCGTTCATTTCGGATGGGCACATCCTTTCGGCCTCGCCAAGGACATATTATCATTCCTTCCAAACATGCGCTCTCTCGAACGCTTGTTCATTAATACCCAGCAGGCCGAGCTCACATCCACTTCAAAGACAATTCCTTTACCGCGTTTGAAGTTTCTGGAGGTCCATTCTCCCGAAGATTTCGTCACACGTCTTCTCAGTAGCCTCCAACTTCCTACACACACACTTCTTCGCCTCATTTGTCGCTCCCACTCCCCATTCCAAACAAGCCGATCTCCATATGCGATGGTTTTCGCTTCTCATGCCGCCACTTACCCCTTACCCTATGAATATGATCGCCTGCTCCTTGATTTATACAACGCATCAAAAGCTTCCAACCCTAAACAACCCGATCACCACTCTGCCTATTGGGCCGCTCAGTCTTCCCGTCCTAGAAATTTCGAGAGATTAGAGATTTCCATTTCCTCTAATGTACTCGAACCTAGACGGTTGTGTGACAAACTCGCGCTTTCTACGGTGCAAGTCCTTTGGCTCAATATGGTACAGAAATTACCTGCCAACGCGTCCGTGAACCCTTTCGGATCCCTCAAGTCGGTCTTCCGTGAGATGCGAGACGTTAGGACTCTCATCTTGGAAGACTGGCCAGAAACATGTGTCGCAGAAGCTCTCTCGACTTCTGTGGATAGCATCAGGGAGCTCCCAGGAAATAATCCCCGATTAAACGATGTCCTCTTTCCGATATTGGAGACGTTAGTGTTGAAGCATCCATTGTTTGGAGAGGGGTTGGGAAGTGGGCCAGATAATTTCTATCGCGACCTTGTGAAAGGGCTTGAAGATAGAGGAGGGCATCTCAAACCAATCAAATCGCTCATCATCGAAGATCCCGCCGATCTCAAGAGAGATCACTTGTACAATCTCCTGATTCAAACTTGGGGCGTGACAGATGTCATGTGTCCCGGTTACGACGAGGTATACTCCTTCCCGTATTTGACGACCTGGATTATGGAAGGGCTTTCGGCTCTTGATCCGTCAGTCGCTTCATGAAGCATAGGTATTGAAGGCTGTGGTGTCTATTATTCTGGGTGTATCGATACAGGGGATTATGGGTTGTCCGCACTGTAGTACTATATCTTGTACATTAGTAGCACCTGGTGTGTAAAATATGAAATTATCGAGAATGTGATCGTACTGACTCTCCTTTTATTTAGAAGAGTGATACTTGAGATAAAGGTACCGTAGGATTTGGCAACTGGTACATCGATAGCAAATCACATCTACTAAAGTCAATCTCTTGGCACAAAAGCCAAATCGCACCGACGACAAGCCGTTCAACACCAACCAAAGATATCTCGATCGAAGAAGGCTCTCGCTTGAGCGACACAGTAACAGATTGGGTACATCGGTTGGGAGAGAATTCAGGTTTTTTATGTGCCATCGAAAGCATCAGAGTTGGTCAACAGCAAATTACGTAGAAAAGCTCTCGAGTTTGATAAACAAACCCAATTTGGCAAATAGACGCCGACGTTACACACGAAGAACCATGAATCTCCGATCTCAGGCTCAGCCACAGTTCTGAACTCACCCCACCATCTCATTCACCGACGATACATACTCGCGACACACAACATCATATACAACCATGTCGGATGTCCGTGCACTTCTCAAAGCCAAAAGACAAGAAGCCCGCGTGTCGCATCCCCTGGCTTCTTACACCTCCACGAATCAACTTCGCTGTACAGCGTGCAACACTATTGTCAAACACGCTTCTGCATGGAACGGACACGTGGGGAGTAAATCCCACCGCGTCAACGTCATCAAACTAAAGGAACTCGAACAAGAGAAGTTACGAAATCTCGAACTGGAGCGGGAGGAACAGGAACAAGAGCAGGGGTATGACATTGATGAACAGGAAGAGCAGGAGAGGACGAAAGGCAAGAGGAAGGTTGACGAACGTGAGGATAGTGGGGAGGTAGAAACTAAGAAGAGGAAAGTTTCTACGGAGATGGACGTTGATGGAGATGATGACGATGAAGAAGGACGAGACCCACCCTCCACAACCACATCTTTCCCATCCAACTTCTTCTCCGACCCTTCCAGATCCCTTCCTTCCCGCCCTGACGACTCTGACGACGACGAACCCGACGACACAGGCGCGCCAACCACCGACCCCCAAGCTCCCAATACCGCGACCACAGACCCGCAGAACCGTGCGCCACTATCCACAATAGACCTCGAATGGGAGAACTTCCAAAAAGCCATGCTAGCACCCCCACCGAACGCTTCAGACGCTCGTGAAACCTACGAACGCGCCACCATCTTCGCGGAGCCCGTCTTATCAACCGAAATCCCCGAAGGCTTTCCTCCTCCCCGCACAGCCCAAGCCCAAGCATCAGGTCCATCAGGCACAATACCCCAAGGAGAACAAGGAGAACTAGCCGAACCTCCAGAAGAACTCACAGAAGAACAGCTCCGTCAGAAGAAGGAACAAGAAGAGAGAGAGTTGATTATGGATAGGTTGATGGATGAGGAACAAGCGCAGGAAGAAGCGGATGCGAAAGTGACGTTGCTGAAGAGTCGGGTTGAGGCTTTGAAGAAGCGGAGAGAGGCTGCGAAACTCGCGAAGGCTAAGAATAAGTCTTGATGCTCTTCTCGAGGTCGAGGTTTGAAAATTACAACATTGATGATGTACGACGCTCATCCAAGACGGCCTTCTGGCCCATGGATTCGCAATGTAGATAGCATCCATTGGGCGTATCTCTACGCATTTTATGCATTTCACGTGTGCGCCGTCCCAGGACTATGAACTCCACTCCTTCTGTTTCGAACAGACACTGAATATATTGAGACGTGTATGAATACGAAGTGCTAAATCTGAGCAGGAGCGCTGTGGGTACATCGATACCAGCACGGTCAACAAACATCAAGCCTTACATGCATATGACGAGACACGAAACTTGGGGGACGGGCAGGAGCTGAAAGTGAGGACAGGTATTCAGACACTGACACAACCACAAATACGTAACGCAGTGGGAACAGAAACATCCGTGGAGCCAGCCAGCCGAGACAACACGCATACAACAATCCTAACATGCCGATGCGATCAACAACAGAGTGAGAGTGCTCATTCAAACACAATAGCAATAGCAAAAGGAACAGAACCGCACATCTGACGAGATTTTGTCGTACTCGTCGTGAATAGTGGATTACGACCATAGGAGATAGACAGAGATCAGCGCGATGAATCGCTACATGGTCGTTGCTGCTGCTGGGGTAACCGCTGCTGTGATACAAGGTGGCATTTCGACATTCAAGACATGATAACAACAAGGGATTGAGCGACGGAGGGGGGAGAGGAGGTGTACGAGGGACATGAAAAGGAAGGAGAGGTGATCATGAAGTGGTGGAGAGCGTGAGGTGAGAGGCGATCGTAAGGGGGCAGGTTTGTATCACCCTGAGTTAAGTAATAGTCGAACGGATCAGAGAACGTTGGAGTGTAGAAGGAAAGGGAGGAAAAAAGTGAAAGTAACGCGAGCCCTTTCTCGAAAGCGAAAGTAAGAAGAATTCACTATATCAATTGGCGGGTGCGGGATCAATCGACATACTGCCATTGATGACGTATTGGGCTGAACAAAGAAACAATCATGTCAAAGATGAAACGGGGAAAAACAAGTATCAAAAAAGAAGTTGAGATTGAAGAAGAGAGTTGTATAGAAAGTAAAAACTCTGAAAGACAAGGCAGTAATGGCCCTTGGACTTTATATGAATAGAAAGCACAAGTGCGGATCATGAACGAGGGAAAGGAAGAACGCAACAAAAATAGACCAGGCAATCGAACCAGTCCCACTCCTCCACCTGTCTGCCCACCCGACATCGTCCCGGGGTCGTCAATCCAACGAGATCCTCAGTTGCTCCAATGGTATCGGCACAAAGCTATTCAAATGAATTGAGCGTGAGGCCAGCTCGGGCTCGGTGTGGGGCGGAACGAGTTGCCGGATCAAGTCCGGACGAACGGAAAGTTCTATCGAAGGGAGGAAAGACAAAAGTCAGTTCTGTTGACTTGAAACATTCGTGGGGGCTTGTGGCAACCCGCAAAAGAACATCAACTGTGGAAGAGTGGAGCTACTTACCCTCTCTGGTAAAGTTGAAAAGAGGAGGGAATTCTTTTCCGTTTGGCATTCTTGCACCTTCCACTCTCAATTCATCAAAGAATGGGTGACACATAGCCTCAACGGCACTCAAGCGAGCCTCCGGTGTGTACTCCAAGAGTTTCGCCACAAGGTCAATAGCCTCTGGGGAGGTCCTCGGTCTGAAAACCTAAACGCAACCGATGAGCAAAGAGCTGAGGCGGAGAAAAGGCACTAGTCTGAAACGTACCTTGGAGAAGGGGTGGGGCTTGATCTGAGGGAACTTGTGCTCCATGTAGTTCGGGTTCATGGTCTTGATCTGCTCTCGTGAAGGGGTCCCGAGAACCTTAATGATCTCAACCAGCTGGTCGATACCACTCTCGCCCGGGAAAAGAGGTTGACCCAACATCAGCTCCGCCATAACGCATCCCGTCGACCAAATGTCTGATGGTTTCAGCGAGAGGATTCGGTTAGTGGGGAAAGATCAAGTAATGGCTCCACAGAGATTCTCACCGATATTTGTCGTGTAGTTCGTCGCGCCAAAGATGAGTTCTGGCGCTCTGTAGTACCTAGAACAGATGTAACTGACGTTTGGCTCTCCAGCCACCAATATCTTCGCCGAACCAAAATCGCAAAGCTTGAGAACGCCTGTTGCTGGGTTGAGGAGCAAGTTCTGCGGTTTGATATCTCGATGACAAATTCCGACCGAGTGAATGTACATGAGGGAGCGGAGGAGTTGGTACATGTAAAGCTTGATCTGGAGCATGGGCATTGGTTGCTTGAGCTTTGCATAGTGGCGGCTCGCTCTGTAAACGGTTTCTGGAACGTATTCTAGGACGAGATTGAGGTAGACTTCGTCTTTCTTTTGAGACTTTGAATCAGTTTTTGACTTTGATTCTAACACTAAGGGTGAGACGGAGTGGGGAAAGTGGGCCTACCTTTTCGCCATTAGAGTAGAAGAAAGCCTTGAGATCGACTACGTTTGGATGTGAGACGAGTCTCATGATCTGAAGTTCACGGTTCTGATTGGGTGTTGAATGATGGGAACGATCAAGGTTTATCAGTGATAAAGTTTGGGGGAGAAGGTGGAGGAGAATTGAGAGGAAGGATGTGAGGATATGAAGATGTGTTGTGTACGGACCTTGAAGCGCTTGTCCTGGAGAACCTTCTTTATGGCGATGTCGGAGGGGTTGGGATCATCGAGGAGCTTTGCCTGAAAGACGATACCGAATGAGCCGTTTCCAATGACTTTGCAGTTTGTGTAAGCTAGATCTCTCTGGTCGCCTGATTTTCCGTCTGATGCAACGACCTTTACGACTTTGCGGGGATCGTCTACGGCTGGATTGGGAAAGGCGTCGTAAATGGATTTGGACGATTTGGGGGGCATGTTATGAAGTGAAGAAGAGGGAAGAGGGAGGGGGTAGGATGATGAGATGAGGGGCGGAAGGAGGAGGGTAGTGAGGATGAAGGGATTTGGATGATGGTGATGAAGAGAAGAAGAGCCTTATTGGGAGGTCCGCCCGATGGAGGGTTGTTGTAGACGCGGGGGGTTGAGGGAAAAGAAAGAGGGAAGAGATACGCACGAGAGATCTTGACGCCGTTAATGGGGCCGTGAGTCGCCATTTGGGAGATGGAGAGATTCTACGGATACAGTTTGCAGATTGCGAAGGAGGACAGGTGGCTGATTTGGAGCTTAAATATGGCTTGTTTGGGCAAGGGATTTGGTAGATGTGGAGGTTGAGGCTGGGCTAATGGGGAGCAGATGATGAGAACGTTGCGAGGAGGACGTGTTGGACGATGAGGAAGAGGACGATGGGGGGCAGCGGACAAGGGGAGATCGTTCAGGACGGTTGCAGAGACGAGCTCTGAAGCGACTCTCAAGAGGGGTATCGTGGGAACGACACACCGGTCACCAGACTCGCAGGCGTCTATCCCTCCACTGCCTCGCTCGCATCGCTCGTCCACTTCTCGATGAGGGCGGTCGTAGGGACGTTAATTCGCCACGCTTTTCTTCGGGACATCTCTAACCGACACAATTGTGGGATACCATTAGACCCTCCGTGGCGTACAACTTGTCTTCCCTCGCGACATTAGCCCTCGCGTTTTTCCATCCCGAGCCACCTTGTCCTTCCTTGGCACGGGCTCCCGCCAAGAACCTCTAAAATCTTGCAGGCATGACGAAACCCCGTCTTTTGCAACTCGTGGTTAACCTTCTGTCGTTCCGTTCAATGATACATGTGCCGCAGACTGTATAGTAGTTACGATGACATCCATCTTCGCAGTTCCGAGAGTCGAATTCCTACATGAAATTTCTCATGATTGTTTTCCTTCGTGTATACCCTTTTCCAAGTCAACACCACGTCATTGGATCTGATGATCGTGCTTGAAATGCAATCTGAGAATGTGAGACTGGTCCAAGGAAGTGAACACCAAAAGTACACCAAAGCGTGGGCAATAATTCTGGCACGCTGATTCGTTCCTAGCCCCTTCCTAAAATGGACACTTTCCCACATTGGGACAAGCGCCCACACCTTCCTGTCGCGAGCGGTGTTCTCCGATCCGCCAACTCGAAGCATCTCCTCCTACCCTTGAAATCCCTGTTCGTTCAGTATGTTTGCGGCGAGATTTGCGAGGCAACTGAACGTTGCACGACCAGCGAGGTCTGTGCGATGTATCTCTGCGTCCGCATCGCGGGCGTCGGACGCNNTTNTNGTGNTATGTCATCCTGGAACTGTTGACGGCTTTGAATGTCCAATGATTGTTGGTGTTTTAGCATCGGGATACGGCTTACAATAACCCCAAGGTCTTGCCAAATCCATAGCATTTCAGGAACGGAAAGTCTGATAGCATCGTCTGCAACCATAGATTCCCTTCGAGTTCAATCAGGAGAACCAAGTCCGCGCAAAGGAAATCATTTCTCACTATCCACCTCAATACAAGAAGGCAGCTGTCATTCCTCTGCTCGATCTCGCACAACGGCAAAATAAAGGATGGACGAGCATTAGTGTCATGAACTATGTTGCTAAAATGTTGGAGATGCCGCCAATGAGGGTATACGAGGTCGCGACGTTCTATACCATGTTCAACAGGTACGCTCCTCCCATTTCCTTATCATATATCCTTTGCGACTCATGGCATCTTGACGCGGCGCGTGAAAATAAAGGGAACCAATTGGCGAGAACTTTGTGCAGGTTTGCACGACGACACCATGCATGCTTCGCGGAGCCTATGATATCCTCGATGTCGTTTGCAAAGACCTCGGCGGGATCAAACCAGGTGAAACAACAGAGGATGGAAAGTTCACCGTCATCGAAGTTGAATGCCAGGGGGCATGTAGTAATGCGCCAATGGTTGTCATCAACGATGATTTCTATGTTCGTGTCCCTTTCTATTGTTATCACTCCCGACGTTTTGCTGATACGTGTGTTGTAGGAGGATTTGACAGCGGAGACGACGAAAAAGATTTTGGCTGCTTTCAAGGCGGGTGAGAAACCTAAACCAGGTCCACAAAGCGGGAGACATACGAGTGAGAACTCGGCTGGTCTTACGGCGCTTGCATCCAAGGTGAGCATGGGTCTTACTACATTACCTACAAGCATATCTAACTTCGTCCTTGTTTCACCACAGCCGTACGGTCCTGGAGAGTTCTGTTCACCAGACTTCAGCTGAGCGTAGAGCACGTTTGTCTGCTATCAACTCCCATTTTCACTCGCTGCAGTGAAGCAAAGTTAATGGCATCCCTCATTGTATTATTTGGCTCCCACCCCACCACTGTCTGGAATTCCAGAGCATATGATTTGGTAAGGCGGTTCAATGAACACGGCGGTTATCTTCACACCATCGCCCCCATCATGAGTATGCTAAGCGAACTTATCTCGTACTCGGAAAACTCACATATGTTCTCACTGCCACACACGTTACTGTGCTTCTACGCGACTTTGACAGACGATATAAACTCGGCCCAGAGTCCGTGCTCCCAGAATCAGTCTCATACACACCCCACCATGAACTCGACAGACATTTGTCCGTCTAGTTGTCTCTTCGATCCTTCGGAGAGGTTCAATCAGACGCTCTGGTACTCTGGAGGGTTTTGCGCACCATGTGATCCCATTCCTTCTACAGTCACTCCAGCCATGGTTGATATTCTCAACCTTACCGGACTACCTCTAGCCACATATAAGCAAGTTTATTGTTTGAGCCCGCCGAAGGATGACGCCTGTCCATTCGGGCTTTGTCCAAATCCAGATATCGCAGGTACGTTGTCCATATTTGTGCTACAAGTTTTCATGAGCGGAGCCCACTGAATTCGCCGCAACCAGGAATACTTGTTCGTGTTTCAAGTAAGTCACAGCCGGATATCAATCTGGGCCTCCTCATTCACCGGCCTGTTTTCCAAGTCTATATCACGTCTATCTGCTTTGGTACGGGAATCCTCCATGGTTCGTGTCAGAATTGTGTCAATTCTGACAATCGGGCTCGATAGTAATCATACGCCCGCGATACCCAGAAGCTGTTTCAGGGATGATGTGGCCCACTATTACCAACAATCTCTATCTGGTCATTACTAGTATTATCGTAATATCACGCAGATCACTTTCAGCACAACATACTTTTCTGATGATCTTGCTTGTGTGGTCCCCCATCTCAATCGGAATGGCGATGCAAATGGTCGAATACAAACTATGGAGCTTGGCGCAAACGTCAATGTCAACCATTGCCGACTGTTGGCTCGTGTTCTCCGCTGGTGTAGGACTAATTGCTCAATCAGTCATCCTAGCGGCGCCCTTATTCGCCTGTGTCACAACCCTCGGAATAAACCAAATACAGATATTATGTCTTACCCCGAATCTCCTGAATCTCATGCCAGCGCCAGCGTTGACGCTCGTGATCGAGGTATGCAAAACTCCTACGATATCTCGTCATTTGAGTGTAGTGCCTGTCATTTCTGCAACCTTGTGAGTTGTTCATCCATACACAGCCTTCACACGAGCTGATTTCCGTTACTTAGGTCAGCATCTCGATATGCTAATTATATTCTCTGTGGAATATGGATCTTCAGTATTGAATACTTGTTGATTTGGCAATTTCTCCCAAACGACAATCAGTTTACTCCAACAGTTGGGCAGGTATTTACGACGCGTTTTCCAGTTCCCTCTGAGCAATCTAATGGCTGACAACGGAATACACATTCTCTGTTCATAGTTATTGCCGATTTTTAGCTGTTTGTCTACCGTGTATTCTATTCTCAAGTATCTAATCATTGATTGGATCAGGAGAAGATCAGAATACCATCCCCCCCTCCCTTATGGCGACACACATTTTGATACGCTCCCTGGAGTCTCATATTTGTCACTTTGCCTTTCATTTTTCCGACCTGGCCCTTATTTCAGGGTAAAACACTGGCTATGGATGGCAAGAAACCCAATTGCGTGCGATTGGCGGAGGCAGCGAGATCGAACGTTCAGTACGATGGGGGTGGAATGACCCGGGCATTTGCGTCGGTTATCTCTCGAAGGACGGATCTCTTGGAATGGGCAGAGACGTAGTGGATTGTAGTTTGAGTGCCATGCCATGTGGGAGACGTCCAGCTAGGCGGAGACTTGCGGAGTCCCTGTTGAAGGTTTGTTGAGAGGTGTGCTAGGCACGGCGCTTCTTTTCGTTTCAAGTTACGTTCATTCTCATTCATGAAGTTCCATTTCATTTCGGACCTATGACGGTATTCCTGATATTTGGGTTTCTGGCTTGACTTACTTATGCCCAACGCTTAACCGTACGCGTACTAGTACTCTCGGATGCTAACAGACCTCAGTATCGTCCGTCGAGGCAGAACTGAGCCTGTGAGACTTCACACCCGATCTTATACCCATTATCAAACTCGCTCGTTAGGTGTCCAGTATTGTTAGTAGTATCGTCCATCGACTCATTACTGTTCGAGCCTCACTTATGTAGCAATCACATTTCATTATCTCGCTATACATCTTCTGCAACCTGAGGCATTAGGCTATGTCCTTGAAGGCCTGCCCTTATGTGTATATTCTTTCGAAGGTATGATACCTCTTGAGCGGTGCATCTCTTCTACTGACTGCATAGCCTGCGACACTGGAAACTTATGCTCACCCAATTGTAAGCGATGGCGAGGCACCATCGAGTGACTTTGCTTTCGTCAACCTGACTCGTTTGCTGATACGTGTATTGCACTAGAATCTTATTAGGATTTGACAGCAGAGATGATAACAATATTTTGACTGCTGTCAAGGCAGGTGAGAAGCCGAAGCGGCCAAACTACCAGATGCGCAGAGTTGGAGACATTCCAGCAAGAACTCGGCTGGTCTGACAGCTCTTGGATCCAAGGTATGGACGAGTCTTCCTGCGTTACCGACAACCTAGGCGTATCTTATTTCGTATTTGTTGTTTCATCACAGCCATACAGTCCCTGAGAAGTCTCTTTACCAGACTTGAGGCGAGCACAAAGCGCGTTTTGCCCTGGTTCATCTCTCCTTCGTAATTGTTAGGACTCGACTATCGACTCTCATCTCATTTTTGAGGCGGTGAAGCAAGGTTGCTGGCAACCTGCGTTGTATCGTTTTTTCTCCCACCCCACTCAGGCTGTCTTCTGGAATTCCACAACAGATGGTTTGCGTCAAGGCGGTTCATTGTAACAACAATGCGGTTATTATCCCCTCAGCCTGAGCGCCCCACCATGAGGCTGCCTCAGGCTGGATCTCAAGGAAGTCTGTCCCGCACTAGGACGACTAAGATACACCCTCATCGTCATGGCCCGTTACTGCGTTTCTGAGCTAACTTAACAGGTTATATAAACTCAACCCAGGATCTGCCTTCCCAGAATCAGCCTCAAACGCACCCATCATGAACTCGAAAGACCTGTGTCCCTCTAACTGTCTTTTTGATCCTTCAGTGCGGTTGAACCAATCTCTCTGGAATTTTGGAGGGGTTTGCGCACTATGTGCTCCCCCACCTTCTGCAGTCACTCCAGACATGGTTGATTTTCTCAACCTCACCAAAATTCCTCTGGCAGTATATAAGCAAGTCTATTGTTTGAATCCGGCGCCAATGGATGACGCCTGTCCATTCGGGCTTTGTCCAAATCCAGATATCGCAGGTATTTCTCCTTACGCTGCAGCGTTATGAGAGCGAGTCCACTGAATTCATCGTTACCAGGAATACCTGTTCGTATTTCGTGTAAGCTACTGCTCGAGATCTACATGAGCCTCCTTATTCACCCTAGTGTTTCCCAAGTCTACATTACGTCCCTCTGCCTTGGTGAGAAAAGTCTCCGAAGAACAGGGTTCGCGAAAGTTCTGATAATCGATCCCTATAGTAATCATAGACTTCCTCCATCCAGAATTCGTCTCAAAGATGCTTTGGCCCACTATCACCAACAATTCCTATCTGGTCATCAGTAGTGGCATCGCATCAGCACGAGGATTACTTTCGGCTCCGCATGCAGCACTGATGGCAAGCCTTGTCATGTCCCCTACCTCACTCCGGATGACGCAAATGCTCCTACTGGAAGCACGCGGATTGTTGCATAAGCCTCGCGCTCAAAGGAGTTTCCCTGCTGTTGCAGCGAGCCTGGTTTTCGCACCCGTATACATTGCTACCAAAACGGCCCTCCAGGATGTTCAGTTCCAAAGGTCTTGTCAACATCCGATATCCATATTGGCCCCAATGTTGGCTTCAACTGGGATTCAAGCGTACAAAATGATGGGCTATCTCATCATAATGCTTAGGAGCGAAACATCTGGCATTCTGGACACTCCTGTGATACCGTGAGTTGCTCATAGACGTAGCCTTCACACGAGCTGATCTTCATAAGTTAGGCCAGCACTTGCATATGCTGATTGTATCTTCTATGGTTTATGGATTCTCATCGTCGAATACTTTTTGGTTTGGAAATATCTCTCAAACGATAATCTGTTTACTCCATCAATCGGACAGGTATTCACTACGAATTTTCCATCTCTCTGTGAACAATGTGATCACTAACCTCCGAGTACGCGTTCTGCGTTTGTAGTTATTGCCGATTTTTAGCTGTTTGCCTGCCGTGTGGACTGCTTTCCAAGCTTGGAAACACCGGAACACCCTGAAGGGTTGGGAATACAGGAGAACATCAGCAAGCCATCCCTCTGGACCTTTTGGCGAGACCCATGTGGAGGAGGAGGACGAGGAGGTATATTTGGATGTGCCCCCTGAAGTCTCAACTTTGTCTCGGGGAGAGTGGAGCCTTTCAATTTTCCGGCCTCGCTCTTACTTTCGTTTTGAAGACTGGTTAGTCTGGGTGGCAGGAGCCCCAAAGACGCACAATTGGTGGAGACAGAGAAATCGGACCTTTAACCCAATGGAGGCCTTCGGAGTTGGGGGTCATGATGACCCGGTTCATGAACCGAGAGAGTGAGGTGTCTGCGCCATTTATCTGCTGATTCGAATGGGCGAAGTCAAACACACGGTGGATCGTAGGTGGTTGCGAGACGTTCAGCCTGAGCTGGGCAGAGACCCGAGGAATTTATGATCTTGAAGACCTGGCATTATGTGTATCTCCTTTTTACAGTATCAAAATCCCGTTATGCGTTGCATGTTTTCAACTGACCGCATTATATCCGGCCCTTTAAACTTCGGCTCACCAAATTCTAAGCGAGGCACCATCCAGTGACTTTCCTTTCGTCATCCATACTCGTTCGCTGATATGCGTATTGTAGGAGGATTTGACAGCAGAGACTACGATCAGATTTTGACTGCTCTCAAGGCGGGCGAGAAGCCTAAGCGGCCACACTAGCAGGTTCGCAGAGTGGGAGATCTAGACATACAAGCATGAACTCGGCTGGTCTTGCGGTAATTCCAAGGTATACGTAAGCACAAGTCTCTTCGTGCCTTTCTGCATTGCCAATCGCATTGAATAGCGTGTCTAACTTGTCCTTTCCACAGCCGTACGGTCCTGGAGAATTCTGTCCACCTGAGCGTGGACATTTTTGTATTCGACTTTTCTCTCTGCCGTGATGATCGGCAATCAAATTCCCTTTCTTTTCGGAGCAGTGAAATAAAGTTTGGGACGTACCATACGAGAGTGTACAGCTCAGCACTGCAGGTCCGCGAGAAACGTCTTTTATCCTACTGCTTTCGAGGTCCACCATCTGCCAATCACAAAGTATCCTCCCTCTGGGCTGCTATGTCATATCTTCACATGTTGCATCCCTCTCGAATTTCCCACCGTAACCTGGTGTGAGTTGGACTTCTACTCAGTATATAATGCTTCTTTGCCCCCAGAGACTGAACTGAAAGCCATCATACATGGATCACACCAACGAGTGCTCTGCGGCCTGTCTCTTTGATCCTTTTGTCCGTTGGGATCCGACTTCCTGGACTTTTGGAGGGGTTTGTGTTGGCTGCCAACAGACTCCCTCCCAAGTCACCCCTGATATGTTGGATTACCTCAATCTCACTCGGGCTTCTATTGCAATCTACCAACAAGTGTACTGCGTAGACCCTCCCAAGAATGACGCATGCCCATTTGGGATTTGCCCAAATCCAGATATTGGTGGTAAGTCACATAAGCCATTTATCTAATGTCGTTGAGGTTGATCTCGCTGATCTTGATATTCGGATTTGCAGGCATACCGGTTCGCCTTTCTTGTAAGGCCCAAATTGTCTCCTCAGGGTTCATTCACGTAACTCATCGGCGTTGGCACACAACTTTCTAGTCTACATCATGAATCTTTGCGCCGGTATGGCATCCCCATTCTCGGTTCACTGACGAAGGGGACATTGAAATTAATCTCAATAGCCATTTTGGGCCTCGTTTCCCCGAGGGATACCTCAAGCATACTATGGCCTTCCCTCGTGAATAATTGCTATGTCTGTATCAGTGCTCTGATCACTGGTGCGCGGGGATCCCTGTCGGCTCCCCACTCAGCGTTGATAGCAACGCTACTTCTCTCCCCGGCCACATTCTTCATAACATTCGATAGTATGACACACGTTTATAAGTACATCGTAGATCCCGGCCTATTAAGCACCTCGCAGCTTAGCTTTGTGCATCTTTTGTTTGCGCTTTCCGCGGGTCTCCCAATGTTCCTCTTCTTGTCCCAGTGGAGCAATTGGTCCCAGCTGCATTGTCCAGGGAGTTCGTCGGTCCTTGCAATATTCTTCGTTCACTGTGCCCAGATGTCTGCTGTTATTTTTCTCAAATGTTTACAAACTTCGGGGTTCATGACATCGAAGTTTGATTGGAAGAACCACCCTGCACACTCGTGAGTGACTCGTTCTGGGCTCGTTCATAATACTTGGCTGATTATGATGCATTGCATCTTAGGCGGATATCTCGTATTATCGCTTCCATTCTCTGTGTCCTGTGGATTTTCTGCACTGAAGAATTTTTGGTATCAAAATACCTGCGCAATGACAATCGATTTACACCCACCATCGGACAGGTATGTACCCGTGCCCTGATTCTCAGCCTCGGCGGCTTCTGGCGTCCCCATGTTGACTCTCTCCCCCTCATCACAGATCCTATCGATCTTCAGCTGCATCCCTCCAGTATGGACTGTCATGCGGGTATTAATTAGCCCCAAGAATGGTCGGGAAAATAAGCAAATATCGGTACTCTTGGATAACCCTCACGACTGGGAGGGCGACGTGAATTTAGACCTCATATGCCCAGTGCCCCGCCAAATTGTGGGTCTAACTGGGTCCGTTCAACGATTGTGGAGGGAATGGATACCTTCATTTATCCGACCAGACGTCGCCTTCGAATTTCGGGCCCAAGACTGGCTGAAGATCGCCCAATCCCGAATTTTACGAGATTGGAGGAAACAGAGAGATCGATCGTTCAACCCGTAGGCATCGAAGGTTGTAGCGACAAGGAAACCTCAAAGGATTCACGAAATGACATGAATCGTTGTCCGTTTCAGTTATTCGTCATAGAGTTTGGATAGCACGGAATTTTGAGGATCAGACCTGCGGGGCAAGTGGTGCCAGCCCTCCGAATGTCCAACATGTTGGTCGAACAGGTGGCCAAGGGATCTATAGGAGGAGGAGGAGGAGGAGGATGTATTCGAGGTGAACCAGGACATTTGAAGATAATCATATATATGCACGGTCATGCTGCAGATAAATATGCGTACAGGAGGTGGTGTCTTGTGATGGCTACAATGGAACCATCGGATGCTCAGGGATTAATTGTCCATAAGTCGAGCCAGTTGACCCTGGACCCAAAGCTCCTATAAAATCCATTCTCAGTCCTTCAGAGAAGGTGTGATAGGGCCCGAGACAACTGCCATAAATATCAATGGTCACTGAGAACTCTTGTGATCACTACGACAAATACTCGAACTCGCATCTTGTCCTTCGAGTATAGTAGCTCAAGCCTCACGCGAGATCTCAGGCTTGAAGCCTCTCTGTCTTCCTTGTGTGAAGGAACACATTCCCCTTTTGACGGGAAGCGACTTCTATGAGCCGTGGATAGCGAATGCATGGCACGGTATCGAACACGGGCTCTCTGGAAAATGACATTGTTCGTGCGCAGAACCAAGCAACAATTTCTGAGGGACATCACTCGAGTACTCAAATGATATAGTCAGGTTCGACAGCCTGAGCCACGAACATTATGAGGGACAGCCTGAGAACAAGAAGTATCGATCTTGTGAGCCTTGAAAGAGAGTGTATACGTATGAGTAACACGGCTTCGAAACTTGAAGAAATAAAGAAAACCAAGAGACAGAACAGACACCAGATTTCGGACGCTGGAGGGGTCGCGAACAAACTGGGATTCAGGGTTCTGACGATGTCGTCACGGTGCCGGTCAACGTTTCAACCGTGGAAGGAGGAGGAGGAATTTGTCCGAGTCCAAACGAATCTATATATCCAATTTCGCACAATTATAACATCTCGGCCATAACTCGGCCATATCTTTCGTCGATAATCGCGGCCGGGTCACTAGTACTCCTCCACCTGCACTGGCAGTTACTCCTCGCCTAAACAATCTGTGTTTCCCCAAACTTGGTTTCCATCCATTATAGCTGAATTTTCTGACGCACCACCTTTCAAATTGATTCCTATATCTGAGTTGTTGGCTCAAGGATCATTGTAATCCCTAGGACCAGGAGAACTTGAGTAGGATTGGCCACCAGATTACGACGGAGTCAGACATGGTATGTGATTATTCAAAGTGGTCTCTTTTGCTCAGTCCAACCGTGACATGCGAGAGACATCTCGCCGAGCGAGGGCAAAATTTATTTACGTTCGGAATGCATATAAAAATAAGCAATGCACACATATTTTCCGCAGTCCCAAATATTTCTTGCCAGTACGATACAACTTCTCGATTGGCTGCATAGCCCGACCCCGGATCCCTCTGCTCATCAAAGCCAGACTGAGGACGAAGCGCATATGCCACGGCTGACTTACTTTCTCCGTAATTCTCAGTTCGACTTCTATTCCCGGTCCATTCCCCCGATACATTGCACTCAAATTTTCGCATCGTCCACCCACGAGTTGCACAGCCATACCGTTGTGTGGCCGTAGAGCTTCCAAAAGGACCTACCTCGAGCCCATGCCTTTCTGGAGGCAGTTCGTCGGCCCGTACTTCTTCTGTGTAGCATGCATGATTCATGTTTCAGTATTTCTCGCATCTGGCTTCTCTGATGGACTCACCGTGCTGTTGGTCCTGCAGGCGATACCTGACCGCCTTCAAACCTCCCACACAGTGGACGCTCAAAAGGTCCAATGAACAGAAGACTTCGATCTAGGCATGGTGGCCTGCTTTCAGTTGTCCGGTATTGTCCCATCTCCTGTGTGCACTGCAACCTGGGATATGATGATGGTACTTCCGAATGTATTCCCTGGCCGTCATATTTATATCCCCTTCTTACTCCCAGAGACAAGCTCAACACAAACCCGATGAATACTTCTAGCGACAAATGCTCTACGATCTGCCTTTTTGATCCCTCCGTGCGTTGGAATGTGACTTTCTGGACTCCCGGTGGGGTGTGCGCTACCTGTGGATGGACTCCTCCCCAGGTCAGCCAGGGTATGGTGGATTTCCTGAACCTCACCGGGAGTCCGCCAGCTGCATATCTGCAAGCCTATTGTTTGAATCCGCCAAGAGATGACGCTTGCCCATTCGGGTATTGTTCAAACCCGGATATAGCAGGTAATTGGCCTTCATTCTCCTCAAATCTGTTGGACGGTTTCACTGATGTCATCTCCTGCAGGAATACCTGTTCGCTACTCAGGCGAGTCTCAGAGTTAGTTCATCGCGAAATAGTTCCCTGATCTCACATTGATACCATTTTAGTATATGTCACAAATCTCTGTGCCTGTAAGATACATTTATATACGACCGAAACTTCAATCTGACCATCACATTCAATTAAACAGTGATTCTCCTATTCATTTCTCCAGAAGACGCATCTAAAATACTTTGGCCCTGGGTCGTGAATTATGGCTACCTGTTCACAGGTGCCATTATTGCGCTGGAAACGGGGTCCCTTACACGAATTCATGCCTTGCTGCTCATCAGCCTGTTATACTGTTCCCCCATCTCGTTATCCGTGTTCTACGGGTTCCCACTACCCAGAGCAAGTCGGGAGCAAACCGTCCAAATTTCATCGTACCTCTCATCCAGACACATTTTCTTCTGGTGTCTGTGGGTCCCTTCTGGTGTCGTATGTTCAGTCCAAGCCTTTGGAACTCACAGAAATTGGTCCCAAGAGTCTTGCCAAAATAGGCCTGATCTTCAAGGGTTCAAGATCGACGCCGCTTTCGTCAGCGTCATGATAGCCAGCGTCCTAGGAATGGCGATTACGCTAGGACTCGAAAGCAAGTTTCGTAGGGTCGGCCTGAAGGCTCCCCACTGGTGGTCGATGTGAGTTAGACAAGGTGCATTCTAGGCGCTACTTGGCTGATCATAGCTCCTTAGGACAGGCTTGTTTGCTCTGGGTCATTTCATGATATTCATCTATTGGATCTTCTGCGTCGAATACTTTTTGATTCACAAAACCCTCCCAGGTGATAATGAATTCACTCCAACAATCGGGCAGGTATTTATGTCCATATATTCATGAATTACTAGTTAAATAAAGAACCCATGCTCTTTGATTGTAGATATTCGCAGTCTTCGGCTCTGGCCCTCCTATCTATGTCGTCGTTCAAATATTCGGACGCCACATCATTCACAACCACCGCAAAGGCAGGGAACCATCGGCCTACCTCGATCGCCCTTATGACTGGAGGGGATGGATCCCTTCATTTATTCGTCCTTACATCTCTTTCCGAGTTGTAGACTGTTTGCGAGTGACACGGTACCGAGATTTGCAAAGGTGGAGGAAAGCGCGAGATCGGCCGTTCAACCCGCCGCAGGCAGGTCGTAACGACGAGGAAGCTGGGAAGGCTCGCAGGTGACATGATTCATTGATTGAATCTGCAGCCAGGCTCTTGCCAATGGGGAGTTTGGATAACACGCTCTCGCACAGCCTCGAAACTCGCACGTTAATTACATCACAACCCAGAGATAACATAGACAATTCGATAGTGATACACAGGATAATACACACTGAGATAAGTCATACGCGTTGGTTTCGATACAGAATGAGAACATAAGTAGGAATAAGGCATGATGTCGTGTTATAATTGCATTGAAGCACCATGCAATCGTCATTGAACCAATCCCAGGCGATTTTCCCCGGATTGTGTTGGAGAAAAGGAATCATCATGAAGATCATATACGGGGCAGATAACCTCCGTGGAACCCCTAGTCTGATCCCGAAGGACCGACAAATTGTCCCATTTTAGACCTGTAGGATTCTCGATTATCAGCGTTTTATTTGGCCCCAGAAGCGTCGTCCTATCCTGAAGCCCTGTGACGAGCTCACGATAGAAATCATCTGGACCTTGCCAAACCTCTCCCCGAACTTTGCGTTCTTCAACACCGACGTCTCTAATACTGGGAAGAGAATACCTCTGGGGGGAGCATCATGACCTAGTAGTAGTTGCCCCCAATCATCGACAGAAGTCACAAGAGCTTCTGCAATGCAGGTCTCTGGCCAGTCTTCCAAAATAAGTGTCCTGACATCTCTCATTTCTCGGAAGACAGCTTTGAGACTTCCATACAGATTTGGGGATGTGAAGGCTGGCGATTGTTGTACCATGTGCAACCAGAGAACTTGGACCGCAGAAAGTGTAAGTTTATCACACAGTCGACTACGTTCAGAAACATGAGAGGAAATAGCAACCTCGAGCGTCTCAAAACACCTAGGACGGCGGTTAAACTGAGCGGCCCAATATCTCGAGTCATGTCGCGGGAGTTTGGATTGTGAGCCTTTCGACGCATTGCAAAGATCGAGAAGCATCTGGTCTTGCTGTTGAAAGTCGGGATAAGTGGCTGCGTGAGAAGCGAAAACGATAGCAAAGGGGGATCGGGCGGGTTGAGACATGAATGGAGGAATCCGAGTGATAATGCGGAGGAGGGTATGCTGAGGGACTTGAAGACTATCAATCAGCCATATGACAAAATCCTCGTGAGCATGGACCTCCAACATCTTCAAATAGGATAATGGGATCACTGTTGAGGCGGGTGGGATGTCGCTAGAGTGGCGAGTGGTAATGAAGAACCGCGCGATCTACTGAAAGAGTCCTCTGGAGAGGCCAGCGGTGCTGGAAAGTGAGTTTAATTTCTTGTAAATGTGAGATATAGCGGATTTGTGGACCCCGATTTTCTTCTGGATCTGAATTCTCGGGTCCACTGGCACTGGCCATGGTGGTGGTGGTGGTAGCGGAACTGGTGCGACTCGGAAGCGGACCCACTTGTTGGCACTGACGGAATGGTCTGCATCAGACGAACGATAGAAAGAACATATCCGGAGTTACTGCTTCGAGTCGGTTGTGCTTCGATTCATGGTGAGGAAGGTGCGTGCAGGAGAAAGATGTCTCTTTGGGGGCAGGATATCGAGTCGGCAGAAAGGAAAAGGTGTGGAAGGATCCAAGACGGGGCGGTGTGTCTTCAAGTTGGGGCCACGATCGACTTAAAAGAGAGAAAGTAATGAACGCCGACACTGCGTATGTCAACTTGAATGAGGCATGAGGGCTAATGTCATGAATAGATTGTATTCTGGATCCTTGCGGGACGCTGAGAAGGTACGATCGAGAGCAGATTTTTTATCCTGTGTTTGTTCTTTGAAACAGCCCTGCTTACCCATTCTGGAAAAATATCACCGAGCCCGATTGCGGAACTGGAGTTATAAGGAATTGGTAGTATCACTCGGCCTGCCAGAGCCGCCATTGCCAACCGGAACGTACATGGCAAGGAAGTTGAGGAGGCTCGTAGATGACATTCGTTTTTGCATTCGCATAATGCTGAGGGGTTTGAATGATGTACTCACACTGGCTCAAATTTTGTACGTCAACATCCCAGAGGTGACAGGAAATTTGATAGTAATATACAGGATAATACACCGAAGATAAGTCATACGCGTTGGTGTCGATACAGGTTAAAGAACATAGGTGTGAATGAAGACATGTTATCGTGCTATAGTTACATTTAATGCACCACTAAGCATTATCATTGAACCAATCCCCGAAGGCTCTATCAAAATCCATACCTTCTGGGAACTGTCCTGTAGAGAAATAATCGTCGTGGAATTCATCAGTGCAGAATACCTCCGTGAGACCCCCGGTCTGGATCTCGAGGTCGAACACATTCTCGCGTGACAGACCTGTGTGTTTCTCGATTATCAGCGTCCTGATTGGTCCCAGAAGCGTCGCCCTATCCAGAAGCCCTTTCACGAGCTCTCGATAGAAATCATCTGGACCCTTGCCCAATTTCTTCCCGAACTTTGCGTTCTTTAATACCAGTGTTTCCAAGATGGGGAAAAGGACGCCTCTGGGGGAAGGATTGCGACCTGGTAGCTCCCTCAAACTATCGACAGTAGTTGCAAGAGCCTCTGCGACGCAGGTCTCTGGCCAACCCTCCAGAATAAGCGTCCGGACATCCCTCATCTCTCGGAAGACAGACTTGAGAGTTCCGAAAGGATTAAGGGATGAGCTAGCAGGTATTCGGTCGACCAGGTTCAACCAGAGAACTTGGATCGCAGAAAGTGTAAGTTTATTACACAACCAACTAGGTTCAAGGACATTAGAGGAAATGGCAACCTCTAGCGTCTCATAATCCCTAGGACGATCAAGTTGGGCGGCCCAATATCTCGAGTCATGCTCGGGTAGTCTGGGTTGGGAGAGTTTCGTTGCGTTGGAAAGGTCAAGAAGCACCTGGTCTTGTTTGTGTACGTCGAGATAAGTGGCTGCGTGAGAAGCCAAAACGATAGCGAACGGGTTCCGGGGGGGTTGGAACATGAATGAAGGAGGTCGAGTGATAATGCGGAGAAGGGCGTGCTTGGGGATTTGAAGGCTATCAATTAGCCGCATGACAAAATCCTCGTGAGCATGGACCTCCAAGAATTTCAAACAGGGCAACGATACCACTTCTGAGCTTTGTGGGGTATCAGAGTGGCGAGTATTGATGAAGAATCGCTCGAGCGAGGGTAAGCTTTTGAGTACTGGGAGGAGATCGCTGGAAATGTTGGCACGATGCGTCCAACTGAGACTCTCGAAGTCTAAATATATGCTCCTGACTGATGATCGCAGAACGGAGCGAACGGTGGACAGGGGAAGGGTGGTGTAGATCTCCCGCAAGCTTGACATATTTCGGCCCCATGGGAACGGTTTGACCTCCCTGGATGCCACGAGGTGTGTGGCGTCCAGATGAATGTCGCGAAGGATGGGAGCTGGGTGGTTTAACAACGTCTTGAGGTTGTCATAAGCTGCGGGAGGTAGGGCGAGGTGGAGACCCTCGATTCGCTTCATCTGAGCGAGCGCGACCTTCAACGATGCGAGGACCCGCTTGTAGACTTTGGACGCCTTGGCCTCTATGATCAAAGGGCACTGCTTCGAATGTTGCAGTGCCAGTTTTGTCCAATCTTTGGAGGGGGAGATGACAATACGCCTCCACAAGAAAGGAAGATCAGTCACTATCCTTCTCCAATGACTACATGTATGCATCAGCGGGCGCAATGCGAATGCTTCTTCAGGCATTCCTCGAAAACTGGCGAGATAGTGGAGAAAGATCTCGTAATAGAGCTCTGTGGGGAGGCAAGCGGTGCCAGAAAGTGAGTTCAATCTGATGTGAAGACGGGACATTGCGGATTTGTGGAACTCGATTTGTTTCTGGATTTGGATTCGTGGGTCCACGGACGCTGGCCATGTCGGTGGTGGTGCAACGGGTAGTGAGTGGCGAGCTCGTTTGTTGGCACTACTGTGTGTAATCGGGTCGGAAGGGTCTGCGTGAGGTGAACGGTAGAAAGAAAGTATCCTAGACTCACGGCCTTGACTCGGTTTTGCTACTCATTGCGAGGACTCAGGAATAGTAACCTCTTTTTGAGGCCTGAATACTGGGAAAGGTGGCCTCGGAAGAGAGGTCCAAGAGGGGGCAAGTGTGTTGAGGCCCAAACCGCCTGAGAAGAAAGGGAAGAACGCCGGCTACGCATGGCAATGGGGAGGGTTAAGATTAATATATTGTATTCTGGATCATCGCGGGACGCTGAGAAGTAACTTGCAAACACGGCTCACTGACGAAGCACAATCGCACCCCGTGCCAGTGCCACCGTCCCAGTCTGCCACCCCCAGCCTTTCTCTCCAGCGCGCCTCTCCTCACCGCCCAACGCATAGAACGGTCAAGCACTTTCCTAATACACAACAAGTCATCGTCGTATCGGCGTTCTAAAACCGAGTTCCATGTCCTTCGTCAAGTCATAATAATTATTGCAGAATGACATGGAGTGGTATACAACATTAAGCAATATCCGAACATTCATGAAAGATATCATCAAGTCCAAGTGAATAGTTTGTACCGTGGTATCCTTAGTCAGTAATGCGTCACCAAGTCGTTCAATCGTCACCCTCGCCATCATCAAGACCGTACATCCCTTCTCCACCTTCTGGTAGTCGCTCGATCATATATTCGACTTCTTCCTTGACATCCTCACAATAACGTTCTATACCCGTGGCGTCAATTTTTTGCGTTGATGAAGAATAGAAGAAAGGACTAACCGAGAGGGAGATCGAATTTATCAAGCCCTGTATTATTAAAGGGAGAAAAAAGTTTCAGTGTCACATTATCCTTAGCCAACTCCCGGCAACAGTGGAAGAGAAATAGCTGCGTGCGCAGTACGTACCGAATGGCATTTCGATCTCATCGGCAATACCTTCAATACCCATCAAGGTAAACGCAATTGCAGTCACCGCCGGGATCATACCCCATCCGAGATCCTTGATCAGGGTGAATGGCAGCGAGAACAAATAGAGGGTAACGCATTGCTTTAGGTGAATGCTGTAGGAGCGAGGAATGGGGGTGTTTGCGACACGTTCCATGGCTGTAAGCATATCAACCATGCCTTGTACCCTGAAAGCATACTGTTAGCAGTGACGAGACAGACAGAAGAACAGGTGTTCCGCACGAAGCATTGAGAGCATTTGTACCTGTGAGGCTCGTCGTGAGCGATATGGAGACACAAAGAGAATATTGAAACCCATACCAGCAGGACCAACGGTCTCGAGATAACCATCTCGCTTGAAGCGGAAGATTTTCGCAGACAATTCATGAGCGATGCTAGATGACAGAATGAGTTGTCTTCTGAAGAAAAGACTGAAAGAGGACTTACACCAAAGGAAGAGGAGTCGTCAAGCTATCCGGATCAGCGTGGAAATCAATAGTTTGATGCAGAGTCGAGCTCAAAAGAGGCGTCCTCGGACTCTTGACACTAGGCTGTTTCATATTATCCTTGCTTCTCTTGACCCTGATCCTCTTTGTAGCATCAAGC
The DNA here is from genome assembly GCA_027627245.1 of Meripilus lineatus. NCBI lineage: Eukaryota > Fungi > Basidiomycota > Agaricomycetes > Polyporales > Meripilaceae > Meripilus > Meripilus lineatus. The sequence continues at coordinate 20,324 of JANAWD010000197.1, read as the reverse complement.
GAATCCTTTCTGATAGGCCCGGTCTCCTCATCTCCATTCCCCGCGCCTTCCTCGTCGCTTTCTTCCCTGGATCCAGACGCCGAGGTCCTGGCAGTTGCGACGTACGACGCCCAAGTACTCGTTCTGCGAGAACTTGGCTGAGAAAGCCTAACAACGGAAGAAGGAAGAATCCCGGTATAATCCGCCCAATCAAGGCCATCCTCGCCCCGGAGGTAGTGTTTGGCCGCGTAGGCGAAGGAGACGCAGAGTTTCAGTGTCTCGACTTTCTTACGTCGAAGCTGTTTGGCGGTTAATGTAGCGCTGGCTTTGCCTTTGTCGTCACTCGGGGGTGTAGCGACGTTGATCCAGATGTTACGAGTCAGGTTGCGGATCTACACAATGGATGGGATATCAGACATAGGCGCATGGAAGATAGAACCACGGGGATTCCTCACATGCGTAATCAAGTTGGCAAAGTCCTTCCTGCCTTCATAGTAGCGATCATACGAGGTGCTGTAGAAAGCGAAGTGTAAACGCTGGTACAGAAAGGATACCTGATATAGCGAGCTCACCCATTCCTGTGTGGAGCAAGACGTCAACGGTTCACTCCGGTTTTCTTGTTGCACAAACATGAAACATACCTGAATACGAGGATTAAACCGACCTGAACATTCCAGCAGTGAGATTAAGCCTCCAGATGAGACCGCATATGGACATACCACGACCGAGAACAATGGAACAACCGAATTCGTTAAGCTGACATTGTGCCCTTTTGAACCCAAGTATGCAACGAGGGTAGCGAAGAGTGTCACTGTCAATACTGGTCCGAAGATCCGCGGAACAATCTGGAGATATGGAAAGGCGTCCAAATCCAGGATGCAAATCGAGAAAGGCAGAAGGTATACTTACGCTTCCTTTGATACGCAATACATCTGGTAACCACGAATACTACGCACACGATCAACAATCATTCAGAGAAATGAACGACTTTTGCACAACAAATCACGTACTTTTCTCAACCGTTGCCTCGTGAGTATCTTCGTCTGAAGATTATGTATAATTGGTCATGTTTTTCATCGGATTCGAGATCAAGAAGCGCGTTACCTTCGGGACGAACGTAGTGGTCTTGATCGTTAGAGCACTTGGCATCCTCTACCCGTCCAGTTGTCTCCGTTAAGATAAAAGCTTGAGAGACACACTTGAGAACGTTAAAAGCGTCACCCTCGAGGAAAACCGGGCCCGTGAGGAGGTGGTTGGGAGAGAAACAGTTGACAGAAGGAAGGGAGTGAAGATCAAGGTACCAAAAGCCGGGCCAACAATTTAGTGCCGGTGATCTGGCAAATATATATTTCCGGGCCGACGCATACCACACAATAAATAGATTGCTTTGCAAAACAAAACTATCGTACAGTCTGACCTACTTCTGACCTCTGTTGATCTTCGTTTATCTTAACCAACGCGTCCACTTTCTCTCTATCATGGTTCAGCAAGCCCAAACTTTGGTGTCGTGAATCGCCACAGGGAACAAAAAACTACAGTTGTGACACTACAAATCAAAATAACCTGAAAGCTTCGGGGAGGCGATACGAGAAGTCGGAGGATTAGAAGCTAATGGTGATACAACTCTATCCTTAAGTGCGGGCGAATATTTGAACAGCGGAGAGGCAAGAGCGGGATCGGAACCGTTGAAAGGTGCGACGAGCCGTTTTCTGATGAGAGACGGGACAGATTCACAGGACTGGCTTCGAATGGGTTTCGCACGAGAAGGAATCAACGTTTTCAGAGATAACTGGTTTCTGGTGACGTCTGGGGTAACAGCCTGGCGGGCTTGTAGCACGGAATTGGCTGGGTCATGCAATGATTGTGCTCGAAGGGCTCGAAATCGTTCTGTCAACCGAGATATGTCTAGTGAAGTACTAGGAGCTTGGAATGCGTCGAAAGATGCAGAAGGCGAGTCGGGTGTTGATGGAAGATACTCGCAAGAGTTTCCAGAGTTACTGATATCAGGTTTGGGAGTTAGCCAGGGCAACTTGAGAGACTGCCTAAAGACGGAGGGGACTGGATAATGTCGAGGAGGACTCGTCAATTTAGGCAAAATCTGGTTTAGCGGAGTGAACGGGAGTATGCGAGAATCTCCACGGCTCGAGATAGACAGAGGGGAAGGCAATACGACCGAGGAGATTGCTCTGAGAATCGGCGTGTCTGGTAAATTTGGTGATCCTAGCCCTAGTCGAGGAGTCAAAGTTGACCGAACATACAGGGGAGCAGGCAATTGAAGCTGATGCTCCAAAGCTAATCCACCGGCTGCCAGACGTCGGCGGGACATTGAAGGCGAAGTCGATACACGGAAGGGCACGGGCAAAGACTTGGGTTCTTCAGGTGCATGTGTATCCGATGCGAATGTCGGAGGGATGACAGATGGGGTCCTGCAGAGAGGCTTCGGTGTCGAGGGTTACAATTGGGCACAATATGTCGGGGGTCGGCTTCATTGATTGACGAAGGCGAAGGGGAATCCAGGGACTGGGATAGACTATGCAAGGAATCTGTCGTGATCGCTCAAATGGTGCAACATGTGGAGTAGATGCTTCTCTTTTCTTACCTGACTTCGAATAGCGACGTAGAGTACGCATATAGCGGTATATCTCTCTGCGTGTTGCCCTCCCGGTTTTCCGATGAACGAACCGGTAGACGTGTCTACACGTATGGGACGAGAACGGGGCTGAATGACGCGATTTGTAGCGAGGGTGTCCTACAACTCTGCATTTATATTTGGATCTGTTGGGACCTGTTGAGAGAGCTACGATAGACATAGGTGAGTAGTCATACACTCCACGATCAGACCAAGAAGAGCAGACTAGCCTTCTAAACATGCAACGAGGGCAACGTTATTTCGCGACTTTGCTTGCTTCTGTTCGCTCCCGATTTGCGTGTGGGAGTTGGCTCCCATAGTCGCAATTAAAAGTGATGCTACTCAAAGTAATCGATATAAAGAGGAACGTGCTACTTCGAGTCAGGTTCCTTCCGAGTCGAATTTATGGTAATGCAGAATCACTCGGAGTGCTGATGATAGAGTGTAATGAGGATACTCATGGGGAGGGTAGCAAGCTCGCATTGCCCTTATACTGCCGTCAATAATTGATCCGGGAATTTGGAGCGAGTTGAAGTCGTCGCAAGCAGCTCCGAAGAGATGACGTCGAGTTTGCGTCGAGTGCGTGCCAACGTGCTTTGTGACAAAGCGACACGTGCGTCACAAAACACGTGATAAGCTGTCACAAGCGCGGTGGGAGATCGGGCAAGGTCGCGTACTTGCGTTCACTGGGAACGCCTTCCAACGATTTACTCATGGATCAGTTAAAGATCAAGTTATCTGTCTTGACGAAAGAATTGACAAAATGCGGAAACAAAGGGAAAAAAGAGGCCAACACAGCAGTCGAGCAACTCAACTCCCACCTCTTATTACTGGTGAGTAAACTCACGAGGCTCAGTCCAATATGCAGGGACGAAGAAGTTGATGATGTCGTGTTTTCAGAAACCTTTGACCGTGTCAAGTCAAGTAGCAGCAAGACTTATCGGCTTGTGTCGCAAATCATTGTTCTCCTTGTACCATCTAGTACCGCGAGCTGCGTTGGATTTCGCCGCTCACTTCATCCGATTTCTCTATGACGACAAAATCCTTCCCGCATATACTTCAGGAAACGCCTATGACAGGGCTAACTGGGAAGCTATCTTGACTGCTGTCCTATCTGGTGTTCTTGTGAGTGCCTGTCTTGCAACTCCTGCTTCATAGCAGATGTGACACTTGAACCAGGATCACCTGGACGAGAACGATAATGGTACGTTAGTTTAGTAAGAAAGCACTACGTATTCTTCCTTGACCGTGAAGTAGTCCAGACCAAGGAGGCGATCGGTGCCGCGCTATACCCAATTTTATGTTCGACGTCATTTTCCTTGTCAATACCACATTTGAGCGTACAACTCAGGTGTACTGTAAGTATACCGAACCTACGATAGCATTCCCCTACTCCCATCATGTCTTTTTGTAGATGTACTCTCTTCTGTCGGATGCGGCCTCTTCTCACAAGCCGAACCAAGATCGATTGCGAGACCCGACTGTTCTCGGGGGGTACGTGTCAAGGAGCTGTTGTATCTTTGTATCAGCGAACTTAACGCGCATATATTCAGTCCGCGACTCGGGGAACAGATTCTACGTACCAAGGGTATGGACGTGTCTAATTCATCGTTCGGCTCTGCTAACTTTTTCGCCATCAGATTTCCTTGTTTTGGAGGCACTTCTCAATCTCTTTGCTCGCATGATTCCGTCGACGAACAACACAGCAGCTGGGAGAACCCGCAGAACAGCGTTCATCAGAAGTGTGTTTCTCTCGCGGGGAGGAAGTACCAGTGAAAAGCTTGTCGCAATCCTTGAAGACGTCCCTACCAGTGACTGGGATCAAACTGCCTCAAAACTCGTCGAAACACTCGCGGATTCCGATATCACGTTGTGAGTGGGCCGCATCCGTGACAAGTTAGAATATACTGAAAAGATTCTGCTTGAAGCCCTCAACCTTTCGTGATCAAGCAGGTCGTTGCGTGCGAGAAATCGTTCCCTTCTGATCGCATCTTCTTGGACGACAAGGGTTTCTGTGCAAATGTTTTACTTGAGGTACGGGCTCTATGATCTTTGTAATGTACTGAACGCGGTACATTCTGATGTAGGATGGTCAATATGAATCACTCGAGGTGGCCTACGCCGCAGTACAAGCTATCAGCATCATGTGCAGATCGACTGGATCGACCGAAGGAAACCCCGATCCTGAAGTCCGAATCCAGCTTGCATTGCCCCCGACGCTGGGTAAGGAATCTGTACTGACACCCTCACAAGACTCGGGTAGGGCGTCAACCCTCAGTTTTGCAATTGATCGGGAGGATATTCCACGAATACGGAGCGGATTTGACAATAGAGGCCTCGTACGTTCAAGCGTTCCGTGCCTCAGAAATATGTTAATGGAGTTTATCAGACCAAGGTTCTGAAGGTGATCAGGAATTCGAAATCGTCTCTCCCTGACTCCGTGGCCAACTTAGAAATGGACGTTACTGGAGCGAGATTACTCGATAAATCGGAGGTTAGTGCATTCCAGAAACAACGTATAGGCAAATTAATCTATCTTCACCAGAGATACGAAGCTTTGACGCAGTGTGAGTGAAAAGGCTGAGTTGCTGTTCGAGTACTCAACACCTATGCAGTGTACGGAACGAATGAACCAAGCGAAGAAGACGTGTCCCCTACCAATGTCGCCAGTACGCCATCCGAGGCGCAGCAAGCTCCTTCTCTGGGAGGTGTTCAGTCGCATGAGGCTCACGCGGATAATGGGCGAGGGATTGCGACCGTCAACGGACATTATAACGAAAAACTCACCACTATGGATCAGAAACCACTGACACATGATGCACAATCGCGGTCAGAAGCGATGGAAAATACCACGATCACTACGCCGAAACCACTCCGCAGAACAGCATCTCAGACAATGCGTGATGCGATATTCGGAAGCAGCGACGAAGAGCTCTCTGACATTGAGAGCCCAACCCCAGCTATGCCGCCGCCGACTCAGTCTCAAGACTTATCCCAACGTCTAAAGCGTCCCACTTTGAGGCGCGCCCCTGTAAAGACTATCATTGATTCTGACACGGAGAAATCTCCGACTACTATTCCAACTGAAAGACAGAAACAGACCAAGACTCAGAGGGACGGGAACGGTCTACTCGAGGACGAGATCGAAGAGGTTCTTCCACCCACAGTCACTCTTTCGATTTCCCGAAAGCCGTCAGCTCTGAACCTTGTACCGATCACGCCCTCGTGCCGTGCAGGTATCTCTCTTGGCAATAATGCACGATCGACCTCAATCAGAAGATCATTGCGAGGTAACCAAGGCAGCTCTATCGTTCGGAACCCTGAAATTAAGCGAACTCCTGGCCTCCCTGATGCTCGACCTCCTGGGGAAGCTATTGTTAATCTCAGTAACCCAAAAGAAGAGCTGTCTGTGTCAGACGCCAAGCCTGATAAGCACGGTAACGTTGAATGGGTTTTCCCGAATGTAGAACTTCTCTGAATTCATATCTCGTGGCAGTTGCTTTCAGCTCCTCCCCTGTTCGACCTCGACGACTTCTTGCGAAAACAGAGCAAGCCGGCCACAAAAAACTATCTGCACCCACTGTCGAGAGCCTTCCTGCTCAGCCATCCAAACGCAAACGTCAAGTGAGTGATGCTGACGATGCCCAACTCTCAGTCCCAAGGCCCCCAAAGAAGACCCGAAATACCGCGAACGATGACGACGAGTCTATCCCTTCAGAGATCACTGAATCTCAGGTTCTGCGACCTCGGCGGACAGCGGCTACGCGTGCCACGAGACGCTACGGAGGCAAGAAAAGACAGACTTCGTCTCCAGCTCCGTCTTGCCCTTCAGATACCGACTACGACGAGATTCCAGGTGGATCTTCGTCTCCTCAGGATAGAAAGATCTTCGCACGGACAGGAAACTCTCCACAGAATATCGTGTCCACTCGGGTCAAAATTGAGAAAGTCCCAAAGTCCGAGGCAGGCGTTCTTCCGAAACAGCGTAAGAAACGCATAACCGAGACAAAGACGACTGTGAAAGGAGATCCTGATGATGCAGAGCCGACCAAGAACGAGGTTTCCCGTAAACCTCTTCGTCGGTCTCCACGAAAGCTGCAGAAGGCTCAGAAGGCTGGCCAAAATGTAATCTTACCAGTGTCAGTAGGAAAGGGGAATCGCACTCAACCTCCACCCGTAATTGTCAAGGATGCGGACGATGCCTCTGTGGTGGAAGTCCCAACCCCAGCAGAGCCGCCTGCAACCACTAAAAAGTCGAACAAGGCTCCATGGCTCATGAGCACCAAACTAGAACAACAATCGAAAGGTATCGTGATCTCAAAAGTTAATGGAAACTTCGACGTCGCCAGTACAAGTCTCAAGAGCAATGAAAGGACCAAGGAAGGCCCAGGCAATCAGAATTCCCCCCCATCTAAGCCTCCCAGCCAAAGCGGTCATGAGGAACAATCAGCTACAGCGCCAACCGAGAAATCCGTACCGCAAAGAGATGTCACTCATGAGGTACCTCACCAAGTCTATTCTTCCGGTTTTGCTCTCTCATACCTCAGCACAGCCTTCTCATGTCGCAGCCATTTCTGAGAAAGTGAGCAGCCACCATGTATAGAACAAGACGCCACTGACTAGCAAGCAGAGTGAGCTATGTTTGATCGACTTGACACAGAGCACCCCTCCTCGACGAGTCCTATCAGTCAAGACCAAAGGGACCAACAACATCTTGTCACCCGACTTGGAGGACATGTTCAAATCGGATCCTCGACCACGTCGTCCCACGCGCGCCCCCGACCACGACAATACGTCCGCCGCAAAGACTCCAAGGATATCGATCAAGAAGATGGAACCACTCAAAATCATTTCTCCCCGACCTCCCGCTCTGGTGCCGACGGACGGTGGTGGATCAGGTGAGATAACAGGTCCATTGAGTATACTAAATGCAAATCTGTGCAGTAGCACACCAAAATTATTCACGTCCTCAGACGTTACGACGCCCTGCGGAAGGAAAGCCCTCTCGTGGACCAGCTGGCTTGGAAGACATTGCGAGCGTACTCGACGAGATCAACGAGGTATTTCCTCAAAGTCATTAACCTTTTCTTCATCCACTCAACGGACAAAAGGCTATACTTCAAAAGCTGTCTGGAAAGATTGGTGTGGCAAGGGCCAACGCCAACGCGGGTAGGGTGGAAGTCCTGACAGAGGCTGCAGAGGAACTGAGAAAAATGAACGCCGAGAGGTTCGTTTTCGATTTATGAGAGTAGGCCCACTAATTCTTTTTGACGATATAGCACAAACGCTTTTAATCGTTTGATCACTCTTGAATCGAGCTATGCTGAGCATGGACGAAATCTTGCGAACGCACTCGACGATTATGTTCGTTTGAATCAAGGGGTATGCGAAGACCTAGAGAAGGTCCTTGAAACGCACGACAGAAATGGCGTTCAGAATATGCCGAAGACGCTTTTTCCTGGGGCCTTGCCTCAGACCATTTCAAGATACCTACGGTGAGATGGTGTGGTCGATCCTAATCCTGACATTCTTGTGCATCCCAGCTCGCCAGTCACTTTTCTGCACGTTTATGAATATCTTGTCGACTGCTACATGTGAGATGTCATTATATTTTTGACCCTGTTGCGACTACAATTTTCCCTTCTGTGACTTCTCGAGCCACTGGCGGACGTCGTCAGTTGAACGCTGTAAATCCTCTCAGTATCTTGTAGATGAAACTGATGATTAGAATTCCATACCTCAATCCAAGTTGCTTTCGCCAAAATCGAGTCGAGTGCTGACAGTGAAGTTTGATGTCAGAATATATAGTGATAAAATGAATCAGACACGACAGACTTTGTTGGAGGGTCATTTTATACTTCGACGTGTCCTTTGACTGTGGAAATCGTGAGTACATAAAGGGTCTAGAGCGCTGATCTGGATACGTACCTCAAAGAACGCCTTGGTGTCTTCGTAATCTTGCTTGCTGGAGAGCGCCTCATGAGAATACTGGACAAGGTATTGCAACCCAAAGTTGCCCTCCAATCGTTTGTAGAGCTGCAAGACGATTCCCGGGTCAGCGGGGGCCTGGGGGTGATCTGGGCAATGCAACACGTACCGCTTCGTAATTCTCCCTGAACTTGAGAGAGAGCGTACGACGATACTTATAGTTATCTACGAAGCCTGCAAAGAAGTAGAAGAGGTTCTGGTCTCGAGCCTTGGTCATGATGTAATCGAATGTCTCTTCGATGAGTTCAGGGTCCTGAGGGGCACCCATGGCAAACATGGCAGAAATTCCGGCACTTGGTGTCGGCGGTTTGTCAGCAATGGCACGGATAGCGTCGTATTCTACCCGACCGCCGTTTGCAACGGCCTAAGCGGTGTGTTCAGAATAATGACACGGCCTCGAATATGAATCGCCACATACCACACGGTAGGTGACTCTCTGGAGGTCAGGTGGAATTCGGGAAACATCCCCAGTTTTCACGAAGTCAGCGAATCGCTGTGAAAGCTCTTTGACAACCCTACACAAACCACTGAGTCAGAAAAACGGGCACTGCAACACCGTGTATGTGGAACTCACTCTTTGTCTCCTGCGAGCGCCGCTTGAGTAATAGCCCGTGTTCGGAGCTCCTTGGTATCCACTGACTCAGACTCGGTGTACTCGTATCCAAGACGCTTCACAATGGGGCCGAAGAGTTCCTGGAATGCTACGTCAGATACACCCAGTGATACAAATGATATGACTTGCCCTTCTGAGGGCGTTCAAGCCATCAACGACGTCAGGGGACTCCCACCATGTGGAGACCAGTCCAGAGAGACTTGTGGCAATACTATCCCACACAAGGACTGCAGGGAAAGGTGAGTACACGTATATGCCGATATGCACAGACACCACATACACTCGGTCTCATTTCGGAAGGTATCTATGAGGGTCAGAGCGCTACTTGTTTGAGACAAACCAGCCTTTGCAAGAGCAGGTGCGTCGTTGATAAGTCCAATTCGGTCTTCGAAAGCGAATGGAGAGTTCTCCTGGGCTGCGACTTTCGCGATGGCGGCAAGCCTTTCGGGAGTGTAGAGGACGCGATCTGGATATCACCGGGTGAGTAGAGGCCAGATATCAATGTGAATACTACGTACAAACACCGACGGTTCCCGCATTCAACTTGAATGGCTTGCTGGTATCCAGAGGGACGAACTTTTCTCGCTCGTCAAGGATGACTTTGTGATTGATAGTCGCCTTTCCATCTTCGGAGACGGTCAACAGACTTAATGGGATCGTCCTGTGAACACGAAGCGCCCATTAACTTCGGCAAGAACAAAGAAATCAGTTCTAGCGCAAACGAACCAGATTGTCTCGTTATCCTTCGCCTCAGGTGGTCCGCTTTCCAAGAATCGATCTTGGCGAACTTGAATGCCCCCTTCAACTTCCGTGACAGAAACAACAGGGAAACCCATCTGAGAAAACCCCGATTAAGACAATTCGTTATTGTCACATTAACGAGGCATACCTTCTTGACCCACTCGTCCATCACCTTTGGCACATCGACACCTCCACATCAAGTCAATAATCAAACACGATCGAAGATATCGGAAACTTACCTGTGGTGGCAGAGATTCCATCCCACAGATCCTTGGTGACGCTATTGCCGTACAAGTGTTTCTTGAGATATGTCGAGACACCCTTCAAGAATGCTTCCTCTCCGACATAGTTAGACAACATGCGGAGAACTTTGCTAAAATGTCAGCCATGGTCGTTTACGAGATTTGAGGATTCTCACCTGAAGCCGCTTTGGAATAAGAGAGGGCATCGAAGATCTGAATGGAAGGTCGATGAACTTCTGACGGTGTCAATGCACTGATAATCGCGAACCTGGTTGATCATGTTGGCATCAGGGCATGAAACCTCAATAGGATGCGAGGATAGTTTGGCATCGAGGGCAAGGGCGCGGTTCAGGGCGGATGAGATGAAGTCTGCATTGACCTTCCACTCAGGGAACACCCTGGAAACGTGTTGGTGAGTTATCACCATCGGATATTTACAAGAGGATCTGCGTACTTGTCAAGGATGATCACCTCTCCCATCTTGTTTGGGATGTTGTGAGTATCGAGATTATACGTGTTGATGATGAACGTACCAGTGAGGCGAAACCTTCATTCAAGTAGAGATAATCCCACCACGACATTGTTGTGATGTTTCCGAACCTAGAAAGTAGGGTCTGATCACCAGTCCCTATAGAGTGAGTTTGAACAACATACCACATGTGTGCAACTTCATGACTTTGAGTTGAGGCAATGTTCTTCTTCGCTCGAACGTCAGCCTGATTAGGATCGAGCAAGAAAGCACTTGTTCGTCCAGTGATAAGACCCTACAGAACCCCTTGAATTTGTGTGTGATCATTGAGAAACGCGATTCTCCTACCCAATTCTCCATAGCGCCGGCATCGAAATCTGTGACCTACAAGGAGGCAATGAAGAACCATTCTTCTGAAGATAGAATTGAGGCATACCACAAGTGTATCGAGCTTTGGTAAGGGATACTCAATGTCGAAAACCTTCTCGTATAGTGGAAGCACTTTCTCCTTCACGTCCAATGCAAATTGAGCCTGATGGATGTGGTCCGAGGTCGCTTAAAGAATGTGATTAGAAGAAGGAAGGTACCGAATGCGGGGATATAACTTACTGTAGATGCGAAGGGGTCGCACTTTTCCACTCAAGGGACTCGTGTACGAGCTCTCGAGGAAAGTGAAGGGTCCATTGGCATAAGCTACGATATAGGACGACATCTTCATTTGGAAACCCAGATGTTGAAAATCAGTTGAATTAATCTGGTCGTGTAATTTACTCACAGGGGGAGTCTTCTCGAATTTGGTAATTTTCCACTTGTCGTTAGCACCCTCTTCGACGGACAACGAAGCGAGTTTGTCAGAGACCCATGAAACTACATCATCCGAGTCTTCTTTCGCATCCTTCGAATATACTTTCTCGGATGCTGCAGGCATATTGCTCAGATTGACCGTGTTTTCCCTGGAAATCAGGTTGACGGAGAATGTGGCCTTGAGAAGGGGTTCATCCCAGCATGGGAAAGCCCTCCGTGCTGCTGTGGGCTACCGAGTAATACTGGTCAGACAACGCAGACTATTATCCCGAAATGTGTATACCTCGAATTGAGTGAGTGTATAGTGCTGAGTTTTCCCTTCGTGTTCCCATGCAGATCGGTAGTATCCTAACATTGCACCTGTCAACTCTCCCGCAAACCCAACCTTGAGCTCTGCCTTGGAACCAGCTGGAAGCTGCTTCGAGAGCTTGAGAGTAGCACGTTCCGCTGTGGCATCGATTGAAAGAGCACTGGACGGGTGAACCTCGGGGGCAGGAAGAGCAGAGGATGATACTGAGAGTTCTCCTAGAGTCAAGTCTGCCGTATTGAACGAGATATCGGATGTATCCTTGACCACATCAAGGCTGATCCATGATCAGCCCACCAGAATAAGGAAGACCATAAAGCACACTCACTGAACCTTGACAAAACCATCAAACTTGAGCTTCTCGAGATCCGTACGAACAGTAATATCGTAGTGTGTCGGTTTCAAGTCCGTTGGGAGTCTAAACTCGTCGTCACTCTTGGTTGGGTCAGGGGTAGGTACAGGTCCTGCAGTCATTCTGGTATGTGTGGAACAAAATCGAGCAGCTAATCGAAAGTTGGGGAGTCTGCGAGATAAAGGCGATAATCTAGCTGGTGTATGAGGTTTGCTAACCAAGGATGTGTGAGAGCGAATTCCAGGACCGGGTTTATAGGGGAAAGCGAGTGTCTGAGATGGGCTATCGATATGATGGATATCAGCCCATGAGCCGAGCGCCCTCATGGGCAGTCGTAATGGGTGGGCCGCATTTCGTGTCGAGAGCCATCGAGAGACGAGCGACGAGGGCAACATTCAACCCGACCTCGCGATACTTAATCCACGTCGACGTCCAGCTCACAGTTTCAGTCTTAGAACGCGTCTTTTTTCATTTTCACCGCGTCGCGTCGGGCACGTCACCAGCGCGGTAATCAACGTCAAAAGTTCGCTTACGATTCGCCCCGACGTTGATCAAAGTCAAAATGTACACACCGAACGATCCAGACTCTGCGGATAGCAAGATTATATTCATGCTGCAATTCTATCTGTATTTCGGGGGGCGGGACGGGTCAAGACAACCATAAGAAGCGGCTCGGATACCAGTGCGGAACTAGGATAGAGAAGGTAAAGTAGGCGGTAAAAGAGAGGCATTCTGTCAAGAGTATAGGCTATCCAATTAATTGACAGGATTTGGACTTTAAGAACTCTTCTGAAAAACAGGAACCGTTCAAACACCTACCTACATTGGACATGGGCGGATGGTTCCTCACAACGGCGTGATCTCCCGTGTACATCGAAGGCGATCCCGGAGACGGGCTGAGACGACTTCATGGGAGCAAGTGCATAGAATTATCGGAACCATATGGAACAAGACGGGTATGGTATGTGTTCGGGTGCTACAGAAGACTCGGACAGAAAGGCAAAGGGTAGATTTCACAGATTTGATCCACCGTTGCGGTTCTGATTGCGAGTAGCAAGCAAGCACGTATCACAGCTCAGGAGGAGACACCGGGCTGTGTGTGCCAGTGATGTGGTTGACAAGCAAGTCTCAACTGCCAATGATGACAGGCGACTATGCCTTTGCAAGTACAGGAGGCGGGTCATTGTGCGATGGCGCAGGGGTCCTTCGAGTTGTTGGCTGGTTACTCACCAGGAATGCACTGGCTTACAGAATGCTACGTTCTACGAGGGTTGGGTGTGTTATAAATCGAATATTGCTAATACAGCCGGAGAGATCATTCCTCGAACTGCGCTTCTTGATGCGCTCGTGGGAGCCGGAGGGGACTCTGAGGACACATCGAGAGGGCAGTTTAATTATAGCCTCCTGTGGCCAGGTGCAAAGACGGTGAATGTATTTCGTTGTAGTGAAAGATTCTGCGAGTTCGCCGCTATACATTGTGAAGTCTTCCGGGGCCAAGGAGAGAAAGAGATGAGCGGCGGGCTGTGCAAGGGAGATGTAGTGTGGGAATTGATGAGCGTATTTCCTAAAGAGGCAAGGCTGGGAATGGGTCTGCCGTCTAATAGGCCCGGCCAAAGTCGACCAAACGCCAGAGTCCCCCTCTTGCCTTACCAGTGCCCGCGATTTGCTCTCCTCGAGAATCAAGAAAAACAAAAAGCAGCTCGTCTTCAGCTCCCTCTCGCCTCTCTCTCGTCCCTCTCCAGCACACAAGGAACAAAGCAGCACCTTCCAAGCACATCTGTCTCTGAGCAGGTCTCTTTCTCTCGGCCATGGCGGCTGCTGCGAACGCATTGTGAGTCTCACCCCTTGCTCTCGACTCAGCACAACCACTGACCCTTCCGGCAGGAAAAAGATAAGGATCACCGGTACGCTTTCCAAGTCACATCCAAGCACCACATTCTGATGTTCTCATCGCAGTCGTCGCTGCTGATGGTCTGTCCAAACGAGAGGTCTTCCGTCTCCCAGACCCCTTTGCAGTCATTACCGTAGATGCAGAGCAAACACATACCACCAGTGTCATCAGGAAGACCCTCAACCCCTACTGGAATGAGAGCTTCGATATGTGCGTATTCCGTATCCAGAACCGCCCTTTGGACGTACATCTTCATCTTTTTCGCTCCACAGCACCGTCAAGGACTCTTCCGTGATTGCAGTACAAATCTTTGACCAGAGAAAGTTCAAGAAACGCGACCAGGGCTTCCTCGGAGTGGTCAATGTCCGCGTTAGCGATGTTATCGACCTTGAGCTCGGTGGTCATGGTGCGCTTTCCACTCCCGCTCACACTACTCCCCTATGACTAAGACACAACGCCCATCCAGAGATGCTAACGCTCGACCTCAAGAAATCGAATGATAACCTTGTTGTACACGGAAAACTCATTATATATCTGTCCACAAACGTTAGTCAACCCATCAGCAACCCCACCAATTCCCAGGTCGAAAGTACTGCAAACGCTCTTGCCGCCATGAACATCGATAACGCCAACCTTGGTGCCTCCACATCATCCTCCCTCAACGCAGGCAATAGCAGTCTCTCACGCCAGGGTTCCGCACATGCGACACCCTCAGAACCCGCAGCTCATATTCAGATGCCCACTCCCAATGTCGCCCCTGCTCCCGAACCGGAGCCAGCTCCCGTTCAACACCAGCGCCGGCAGCCACGCGACCAATCTCCACAGGGGGCCCTCCAGCGGCTGTGCAGCACCCTGCCCCCGCCACTAATACAGCTGCCAACGCTCAGGCTGCTAACAGCAACAACGCCCAAATGCGTAACTTCAATCCTCATGAGGATCAATACGGTCCACTCCCAGGAGGGTGGGAGCGCAGGATCGATCCACTCGGTCGAACCTACTATGTCGATCACAACACAAGGAGCACAACCTGGAACAGGCCTTCAGCAAGCCAAGCCGACAATACCCATGCGCAGGATGGCGAAACCAACGCCGCTCGTGATCAGCATAATCGACGTATCCTGGCTGATGATATGCTGGAGCAAAACACGGCCACGATCGGCCGTGCCCAATCAGTGGCCGCACCACAACAACACAACACCGCTGCTGCAGCTCTTGCTGCCAGCAACAATGTGACAACTTCTGGTGCTGGTCCCCTCCCTGCGGGTTGGGAGGAACGATACACACCCGAGGGGAGACCCTACTATGTCGATCACAATACGAGGACGACCACCTGGGTCGATCCCCGACGGCAGACAATCATCCGTGTTATGGGCCCCAACGGCCAGAATGCGGCGTTGCAACCACAAACCATCTCCCAACTTGGACCTCTTCCGTCTGGATGGGAGATGCGTCTTACATCTACTGCTCGTGTTTACTTCGTAGATCATAACACGAAGACTACCACTTGGGATGATCCTCGTCTTCCTTCGACTTTGGATGCCAACGTACCCCAGTACAAGCGTGACTTTAGGAGGAAGCTCATCTACTTCCGTAGTCAGCCCGCGATGCGTGCGCAGCCCGGGAATTGCCAGATCAAAGTGCGGAGGAATCATATCTTTGAGGATAGTTATGCGGAGATTATGAGGCAAACTCCTAACGATCTCAAGAAGAGGTTGATGATCAAGTTCGACGGAGAGGACGGTTTGGACTACGGTGGACTTTCAAGGTTTGCGGGATTCCGTTTCTCGTTATCGTCTACTTACTGATGGCTGTTTCCCGCCCGTGTTCAGAGAATTCTTCTTCCTTCTTTCTCACG
Organism: Meripilus lineatus; assembly: GCA_027627245.1. Taxonomy (NCBI): domain Eukaryota; kingdom Fungi; phylum Basidiomycota; class Agaricomycetes; order Polyporales; family Meripilaceae; genus Meripilus; species Meripilus lineatus. The sequence goes on along the minus strand of JANAWD010000197.1, from coordinate 4,454 downwards.
AAATGTTCAATCCCTTCTACTGTCTGTTCGAGTATTCGGCGCACGACAACTACACACTTCAGATCAACCCTGCTTCGGGTGTTAACCCTGAGCACTTGAACTACTTCAAGTTCATTGGTCGTTGCTTGGGTCTTGGTATCTTCCACCGTCGGTTCTTGGATGCCTACTTCATCACTGCATTCTACAAAATGATCTTGAAGAAGAAGGTGACGCTTGCTGATTTGGAGAGTGTCGATGCCGAGCTGCACCGTGGTTTGACTTGGATGCTGTATGTCACCATGTTCATCATGATTGATGGTTTTTCTGACATCTTTTGTGTTTATCAGGGAGAACGATATCACGGATGTCATTGACGAAACATTCACGACAACTGAGGAACGATTTGGTGAGATGGTGACTGTTGAGCTCAAGCCTGGAGGAGGGGACGTCGAGGTCACCGAAGACAACAAGAAGGAATATGTGAACTGCGTCGTGGAGTACCGTATCTCCAAGCGTGTCAAGGAGCAGTTTGATGCGTTCATGTCTGGATTCAGCGAGCTCATTCCTCAGGATCTCATCAATGTGTTTGATGAGCGCGAGTTGGAGTTGTTGATTGGTGGAATGTCCGAGATTGATGTGTACGTCCCTGCTCACGATCTCTTTTTGACACGCAAGAGCGATAGGGTTGACCTTGATTTTGATCTCTGTGTAGGGACGATTGGTGCAAGTTCACAGATTACCGAGGATACGAAGTCAACGACGAAGTCATCCAATGGTTCTGGAAGTGTATCCGCTCTTGGCCACCGGAACGAAAGTCCCGTCTCTTGCAGTTCGCCACGGGTACCTCGCGTATTCCTGTCAATGGGTTCAAGGACTTGCAGGGTTCGGACGGACCTAGGAGGTTCACGATTGAGAAGTCTGGGGACCCGAGTCAATTGCCCAAGAGTCACACCTGTTTCAATAGGATTGACTTGCCGCCGTACAAGGATTATGCGTCATTGGAGCAGAAATTGACTCTTGCTGTAGAGTGAGTTCTTTTCCATCGTATTTGCAATACGATTACTGATTGACGTTGGCGCTTTTCACAGAGAAACTGTTGGATTCGGGCAAGAGTAGAAGCTTTGCACCCCAATCGACTTTGTTTTTATGACCTCTTCATTTTATCACGCTCTGCGTCCCCTTTTGCCATTCGGTACCCGGAGCTCCTCGCTCCACCTTTATATCCTAGTTTCGTCCTCCACATTATTGAAACCACGATGTTTATCGTTCCGCCTCGTTCCATTGAAGACTGTGTCTCTGTGTGCCATACATGTCTGACCCGATCTCTCTCCCCCTTTTTCTCCCGCGCCCCGGTTCTTCTCCTCATCTTTTCATTTTTCATAACTACATCTTCGTTTCGTTTGGGCCTTGGGTATTAAGGCCCTTGTACTTGTTTCCTTTTTCTGTGTTTCTGTTTCCTCGTCTGATATTTCTTCCTTCTTTTCTGTTCTTCTAATGTGCAAATACTTGATGATGATATTCATTCCATTTTATCCTCTCACTCTCTATCACTCTCGACATCTCTGCGTCTGATCGATTCGTCTCATCTCATCTCGTCCCATTCTATACGATTCGGCTTAGAGGAGATCGTAGTTCATTGTTCGAGTACTTTGTACTAGTACTATGCTTTACGACATCCATGTCTTCAGCGATTCGGAGTGCGGAATCGATATCGATACAAATTGACGTCTCAATCCCGTATCCATCTATCCACCCATCTACTAGGTCTCTCTTATGTCTCCGGATCCATGTCCTCGAGTACTGGTTTTCCAAACCCCTTCCTATTATCAATGATCCAATGTGTACATATTTCTTCTACCATCTCACTCCAATCCATCTGTTTTTCTCTGTTTTTCAGTGAAGGGGATCCTTCAACCCCAATCCATATTATTAGCAAAGTACTCGACTCGACTCGGGATGACCAAAAATACCAACATCAACACCGTCGAGGATAAAACGCAAGCTACAGCAAAACGACCAACAAAGGAAACACAGAAACAAAAAAAAAGACTGAAACTGAAACACAAAAAAAAACCAATAGCTAATCATATCAATACTGTAATGGTGTTTTTGCATACTTGTACACTAGGACCAACCAACCACTTCCCCACTACGTGTACACAGTTTGCATATTCCGAATAGCACGAAAGGAGACGAAACGAAAAACGAAACGAGGGAGGGATTGAAGGAAGGGAAATAAAACGAAGGAGACCCTTGACTGGGATCAATAGATCAGATACGACTACGACGGACCTTCTCCAACTCCATACCACCACACAAGCACTCCACAACTACCTCTCCAAATCTGGGGCAACTAAGCGGGAGACTGGGGACCGACTACAATTCCCTATGAGTCAAGTACGTCGGGTGCCATGAAAGACTGATCCGACCCAAATACTGGGAATAACAGGAAAGGGATGATGATTCTCTACAATGGATGACTCATTCGCCGACTCGGAGAGTAGGGAGTGAGAATGCGGATGATAAAGGGGAATCGTGAGCAATGAGTGGCGAGCTGAGTGGGGGTTGGGAGATAGACCCCAGATAATGGCGAATGAAAGACGTAAAATATGACCATATAGAAATATATAGATATATGGTTGAGGATGCAAGTGGTGTGAGGGGAGGGTGCAGATACGTGCAAACGGGATGGACGATACTCTAAAGTTTTTCCATCGCGAAAGCGATATAGATATCTAGAGTCACAAGATCAACATCAATGCTTGGGCGGGAGTCATAGAGAGGAAAACTCACTAGCAGCTTCCCATTGATCTTCATCCATCTGGGACTCTCCGTTCGAATCAACGACCTTCATCTTCTCCAACAACGGTCCAAACTCCTTGTGTTCCTGATTATCTTCAAAGACCTCGTGGAACTCTTTCATATACACAGGATGCAACGAATACTCTGCCGCCAACCTACGAAAATAAAAAGCAAGTCAATCTCTACTCGGTATGCACGAAGAGGATACTAGACGTACTTGACGAAATGATCCCAATGGACGATATACTCTGGTACGTCATCAACCGCATCCTTGAGATAGAACCAATACCGGTGACCGAAAATTGGCCGGTGATGACGCTCTTCGAACCGGATTTTGTAAACGGCATTTCCGAATGAGAGATCCCTCGAGTTTGGAGGCAACTTATCGAGTTTATCTCTACACTCGACGTGAGCGAAGGAAGCAACAGAAGAAAAAAGTGCAAGAGAAAGAGGTGACTTACAAAAGTTGACCGGCATTCGGAATGGTGCCTACGAACTGGCCACCCTTTTTCAACCATCTACTTACGTTGTTCAACATGGTCCTCGCCTTTTCCTCGCTTTCGAAAGCGTAATGCATGCAGAATTGCATAGAGACGACATCGAACTCCGGTCCGTGTGGTGGGAAGACTTCTTGAACGAGATGCTGTGGAAGCGAAGAGGAAAGTGGAAGGGAATAACAGTCCGTGGCATAGAAATGTGCCTTGAATTTTGGAGGACGTAGTGTGTTGTACCGATCTCGGGCTTGCTCGATTGAGACAGCAGCAATATCTAGAAAGAAATGACATGTGGTGATAAGAAATATGGTCGTGAGACTGGAGGGATGGGTAAAGACGTACCGACACCGATGTATTCCTTGATGCGAGCCTTTGCCCACTTTGTGAGGTCACCACCTTTACCACAGCCCATATCGAGGACCTTACCCGAGACCCTCGTGCCGCCACCCATGCCTGCCATTCGTTCGCCCCTACCTCGTTGGTTAGGTGCTGTGGAAAAACATGTCATTAGCACATGTATGGGAGGGAAATGTGAAATGAGATTGGTGAACGGGATGACGCTCACTTTGGAGGTATGCGTGGTTGAGACTAGCTGAGAGGATGGGGTGAGCGAATTGAGTGATGAGGACGCTCTTGACCCAGTTGTTGAAGCTCTTGAGGCCGATGATGGGGGATTCATTTCTCTGTACGACGCCGACTTCGGGTCTGGCGTTATCTGTGAGAGGGATATTAGGATCAAAGGGAAAAGTGGGGCAATGCGAGGAGATACTCACAATGGTCGACGACAAGACCTACATCGCCGGCTCTCTTGAAAGGAGGCCTGTCATCATCTTCCGGGTCGTCTCTCTCTCTAAACTTTCGTTTGCGATTATGACTCTTGAGGATCTGTGAGCCAATACCGCCGGGGTAATTCTGATAGCGCTCCCACTCTGCGGAAGACAGAGGGACGAGAACTGAAGCAGCTGGGGTGCGACGGTTACGAGGGGCATAAGGAATGGATGAACGTGCGTAAGGAGGGGGAGCAGGAGGAAGGGGTTGTACTGGTTTCGGAGGAAGGTTGGCGCTCGGGGTAATGGAGTGTGTCCTGGAGGACGGGCGAGGAGGAGGTGGGGGAGGCATTGTGGAAGGAAGAGAGACGATTGGTTTGGAGGAAGGCGGTTTAATAAAGAGGAGGATGAA